>JAJMDJ010000285.1:0-25033 GCA_030573495.1 Hanseniaspora nectarophila
AGTCTCACTCTTTCTCATCAACTTCTTGACCAAAGCTTGGGTGGTGTAAGTACCTCTATGGAATTCCAAGTACAACTCACCGATATAAGAAGGAATATTATGTTTGCCCTTGTTCAACTTGATGATGTTCTCAAAGAACTTTTCAGGGGAGTTGTTGCTGTTCATGGAGATAGATGGCACTTCAGAGCCAATCTTTTCATTGACTTGCTTCATGATTCTCAACTTGTTGATTTCCTCTTCGGTTGGACCACCACCACCATCTCCTTTACCAAACAAATACAAGGATCCACCTTCAATATCCTTCGACTTACCATTTCTGACAACTTTTAAAATATCATCAACGGAGCAATCTGAAGTGTAGGTATCAGCAGGTGGACAATGGGTCAAGACTTCGGACCCATCAATCCCCTGCCAGTAGAATGTCGAGTGCGGGAATCTGTTGATGTTGTTCCATGAAAGCTTTTGTGTAACAAAGTAGTCACATTGGGACAACTTACCTATTTGAGGGAGAGCAGCGGAATACCCAAATGAATCAGGCAACCACATGGTGTGGCATATTTTCTTGTTGAAGTTCTTGTAGAACCATCTTTGACCATAAAACAATTGTCTGGATAGACCCTCACCACTAGGCAAGTTTGTATCGTTTTCAACCCATGAACCACCAGCAATCAAAAACTGCTTTGGGTGTTCAAGAAGGACTTTGAAGAACTCTGGATGAGCATCCTTAAGCCACTTGACGGATTGGGCTTGAGAAATCACAAATTGGAACTCTGGGTACTCCTCAATGAACTTGATTTGGGATGCCCATGATCTAACAACTTTTCTCTTGGTCTCAGCAAATGGCCACAACCAACTCAAGTCAATGTGGCAATTACCAAAGGCGTACATAGCTGGGAACTCTGGTTCTTCATTGGCTTCTTTCAACTTTGGAAGTAATTTCTCTTCAAAGTACTTTCTACATTTTACAATGCTGGTTCTGTCATTGCTGTCAAAGATATCCATGATTTCCAAGCATGTTTTTCTGATGTAGTGCTTGAAAAATGATTCTTGTGGCAGCCTGATGCACAGATCCTTGCATTGTTGGAATTCGTAGCGCAAGTATCTAGCATCCCAATCTGGAACAATTAGATCAATCAACTGTAAAGTAAACCATCTGTTGTCGTCTGGAGGGTCTATTTGACCAACACCATTTCCAAACATACCGTTGTTCCCACACTCGATATAAAACAAGTGTTCAAAATCAGTGTCAAAGTCATCAATGTGTAAAATATAGTCTGTTCTTTCGGAGTTACCTGAAAATGCAGTCACTGGCATATAAACAGTCTTGCCCTTTTGTTGTTGTTCAACAATGACAAGACCTTCGTTCTGGCAATCGAACTGGAACACCCATCTCTTTTCATTGTACTTCTTCAGTAACTTCTTAGGGATATTTAGGTGGACCTTGAACCATGTGGTTGTCCATGATGGACCAAAAGGTTGTCTGGAGTAAACATTCTTCCACAGTTTGTTTTCATTGGCCCTATTGATAATAGAACTCCATTCGGGTCTGTTGTTAGGGTCAACAGGGTTTTCCTTGTTGAACTCGACTTGGACGTATCCAGCACGGATGATGTCTTGGTCTTTAGGGTCAACCGCGCAGAAGGTATCACGGGCCATGAACTTGCCCAAGGACTCATTTTTGTAGGGACCGTTGAAGTCCAGCAATTGGTTCAGTTTTCTTTCATAAAGTTGTTGGTACTCAACATACTTTGGGTCATGGTTGGGTTGGTTTAAAGGCATATTTTTTTGTTTTGGTTTGTTAACTATGGTGTTTTGTTGTATTTCTTTAACCTTAGTGTAAACCACCTAATATATATATTTCTACGTGTATACGTGTTTTTTCAAAGGGTGAGTGTATATTTCTGAAAGGGTGTTTAGTAGAGCATTTTATGAGAAGCAAAAAAAAAAAAGGATATATGGTATCCGCTTATCTACAATATCAGCCGTATGGGGTTTTTTAAAAAAAGTGACATGATGTGTGTACCATGTGAAAACATTGGTAGTAATGCTGGGAGACTAAAAAATAATATGTAAATTGTTTACATTTATTAATATAATTAAAAGTATATTAATATTATTTGTTGTTACTAAAACATAGTCAATTTTATTAATCATATCTTACAATGTAAACATACTTAATTAAAAAAAGTAAACAAAAACACGTGACTTACTGTAAACATTCTGGCCTATTAACCAAAACAATAACTTTTCAAATAATAACATGGATTAACATCACAATTCTATCTATTATATACAGGAAAGTAAAAAAATAAATCACCAAGGCTTGTACCACTTCTTTTTATCTTCAACAGGCTTCTGATTAACAGGCACAGCAGTCTTTACACTCTCAGCAGCCTTTGCTCTTTGTATTTCTTGGAATTGTCTCAATCTATTCTCAACCTCACTTTGTTGGGATCTTTGGTATCTACACTTTTCCCATCCAAAGATGGAACCAGCAAAGAACCCAAGCATGATCCAGTTGGTGGTTTTCTTAACAGTCTTTGTAGTCAAAAACATCACTGCTCCAAGCCCCATACCAGTGGACAACCCTAACAACATGGCTTGTCTGAAACATGACACCTCCAAAAGATTGTTAAACTTAAAGTCATCAAAGCTGAATGATCTCAAGATCAAGTCTTTTTTAGTATATTCCGGGTTTTCTTCCTTTAGAGCCTTCAATTGCTTGTATTTTCTTTGTTCATCTCTCATCACAATCTTTTGGCCAGGGGTATAACTCTGTAGTTGTTCATCAAACTCGTCCTGGGAAATAAGACCCTGGTCTTTTTGTTTTTGTAGTTCATGTTCCTTTTCAAGCAAAAACTCATCTGGATTGTAGTTCGGTTGGCTCTTGTCTTTTGTATATATTCTTATGTTTTCAGGGTTGATTTTAGGTTTCAGTTGTGTTCTAGACTTTTCGTCTGTGTATCTAGGCTCATCGCCAGATTCGTTGTTAGCCATTGTTTTGGGTTTATTGGTGTTATACTGTTTAAGTAATGTGGTTATAAAAGGGCAAAAAAATATGAGGTTGCTCCATAAACGAATTTTTTAGGAGTAGAAAATAAATTACGAAAAATTTTCTTAAGAGAAAAAATATTATATATGTGTATAAAATGTATAATTCATCGGATATAAAAACAGGACTCTAATATCCGATACTCTAACATTTTTTACCCCACCATTAATATTTTTTGCTATATTTGTATTTTGTTTTTCTGTGTTTTACCCGCTGTCATGAATTCTTGTTATTTTTTATTATTACTCCTAAAAAAATGCAACTTCAATGTCCTATTTTAACCTATTGAATTCTAATAGTTAAAACAAAAAAAACCCAACAACAACAACAAATATTATCTTAGAATGAACACACAACAGTATGATCAGAGATACCACCAGATGAATGCAAACAAGCAATATGCATCTCCACCAAGAAATAACAACATTCCATACCCTATAGATGACCACCAATACCAAGAAGTGGAACAAAGAAGACTCTTACAGAGAAACGAGAGCAGCCACTCAACACCTGCCAAAAAGGCCAACACTCCCCAACAACCAATAAGATCACCACCTCCACAGCTTGTTTCTCAAATCAGTCAAACAAGTGTGGTTTCAACAGACATCTATCCAAAGGAATTGGCTTTTTTTGAGTACTTCGGCCACACATACAACGAAGTGATTGCAGACAGTACAAACAACAAGACATTTACTCCATACATACAGCTTAAATGGGCCATCACATTGTTTATTTTCTCCTTCCATGCCCCTTTTGTCCAACACTATAATATCAACTGCATCGAGCTGCATAGACCGCTCAATCAAAAAGAGCTGCACCATAACTCCCGAATCATCCTTGAACATGCAATGAAGGTTTTAAGTCGACTGTGTACTGCCATTGAGGGAAAGAGACGTTTTCCAGGAGGATACCCAATGGCCTTGTATTTCATGGGTCAGCTGTATTCCCAAAAACTTGATTTTGACTTTTTGTTGGGATTCTTTGAAAATGACCCTGTGGGGTCTCAGCAATGCAGTATAAACAAAGTTGAGTACAATGAACTATTGAAGAACCTGCAGCATAACCTATCCAACAATAAGATTCTGCCGTTGAATGAGTTCAATGCTTTTAAGTACTACGACAAGTGTTACTCAGCTCTGCATCTTGATGAGGAGGGGAGTGATTGGATCCTGTGTGGGGTTTCTAACCTATTCAGACTGGCTGTGTGCTGGGAACATGGAAGAGGTTGTGAAATGAACTTGACAAACAGCATGAAGTTGTTCTGGGAGGCGTGGAAGAACTGGAAGGATCCAGTGAGTGGATACAAAATCGCCAGCAAGGTCTTTAAAGAAGAAGGGAATGATGAGTTCTTGGAAGAGTTCAGAACTATCATGAAGACCAATGATATCAACAACGCTGCGCTGAGGATCCTTAAAGAACTTGATTCCCCACAGTCAAACTTTGAAATGGCTAAATACTATGAAAAAATGTTTCTTGAGGAGAGATTTGAGGAGTATAACAAGGGTGTGCTCCAGAAGCTCATTGTCAAGTGTTTCCTAAGATCGTTTGAACTTAAATATAACCTTGCTTCATGGAAGCTGGGCCAGATATTTGAATTTGGGCTTTATGGACAACCTGTTGATATCAAAAAATCACTAAACTTTTACTACCAGGACACAGACTTCCCACTGAACTGTTTGAGTATTTCTGGGTGGCTTTTGACAGGTGACAAGTCCATTGGGCTGTTACCAGACGACAACGAGTCTTTCAAGTGGCTAACCAAGGCTTTAAACTGTGCAAATGGTCAAAGATATAACAAGATTCTGTATGGATTGGGTATATACTACCAGTTCGGTATAGGATGCGAGGCTAACATGGAGAAGTGCCTGGAGTTTATGTCAAAGGCTGCTGCTTTGAACCATCCACGTGCCAAGACGTTCTTACTTGAGAATGCTTAAAACAGAGGTGTAATTTACGTGAAAGGGAGACTGTTAAAAAACTATTTATATTCTATATTACCAAGAGGTGTGTATCTTTTTTAATTTTAAACTCGTATAAGCTTATATCTAATTTTTCAAACCGGCTATTAGCATAATAAAAAAATAGACTCATTTTTCACCGTTGAATATTCCATTTCAACAATTCAATTCTGAATATTTCAAAAAAAAAAAAATTTTTTGCTGCCGTGAAAAAAAAAAACCATGTGATGCTTTTTTTTTGTTTCTTTTTTTTCTTTGCCAAGTCAAAACTGAATATTTTCTGTTGTATTTAAACGAGACATAATTTATAAAAAAACCAAAATAACCACAGACAACCCCCCAATATGGATACTATTGTTAAGGCCGGTGTTAGGCAATGTCCCTTCATCATCAAAAACAGCAACAAGTTAGTTCAAAACAAGAAAGTCTTCACTGACAACTACGTCAAATGTCCTGTTTTCAAACAAGTCACCAGAAACTTCACAACCTCCTGTCCACAAGCCCAGGCCTCTTATTCCTTGAAACCTGAGGAAAAGACCACATGTCATGTTGATGAAGGCACCAAGAGTGCTCCTGTCTTCCAGTACAACACCTTCATGGAAGATGAGCTAGTCAGAAAGAGAGCTGACAACTCATACAGATACTTCAACAACATCAACAGAATTGCCAATGACTACCCAATGGCTCACCAAGACAGAAGCGATGAAAGAGTCACTGTATGGTGTTCCAACGATTATTTGGCTTTGTCCAAACATCCAAGAGTAATCAAAAGAGCCCAAGATGTCATTGAAAAGTATGGTGTAGGTGCTGGTGGTACAAGAAACATTGCCGGAACCAATGAACATTGTATGTACTTGGAAAACGAAATTGCCAAGCTGCACAAACAAGAAGGGGCCTTGGTATTTTCATCTTGTTTTGTTGCCAATGATACAGTCATTAGCACCTTGGGTAAGAAGTTTCCAAACATGATTTTGATTTCTGACGAGCTTAATCACGCGTCAATGATCACAGGTATTAAAAACTCTAGATGTGCCAAGAAGATCTTCAAGCACAATGACATGGAGGACTTGGAAAACATCTTGAAGACCTTGCCAAAGGACCAACCGAAGATGATTTTGTTTGAGTCTGTTTACTCCATGTGTGGGTCTGTTTCTCCAATCAGAAAGATCGTTGAATTGGCTAAGAAATACGGTGCTTTGACATTTTTGGATGAAGTCCATGCCATGGGTATTTACGGTCCCCATGGTGCTGGTGTTGCTGAACATGTTGATTTTGAACAACACTTGAAGAATGGTTTAAAGAGAGATCCTGAACACAAGACCATCATGGAACAAGTTGATTTGATCACTGGAACCCTTGGTAAGTCCTTTGGATCTGTTGGTGGGTATGCTGCTGGATCCAAGGTAATGATTGATTACATCAGATCATTTGGTGCTGGTTTCATTTTCACCACAACTCTTCCACCAGCTACCATGGCTGCTGCTGAAGAAGCCATTAGCTTGACAAAGAAGAACATCACCTTGAGAACCCAACAACAAAAGATTAGTAACTACTTGAAATCAAAGCTTGCCAAGGAAAAGGATATCCCAATGATGAAAAACCCATCCCACATCATGCCTGTGTTCATTGGTGATGCCTTGTTGGCCAAGAAGGCCAGTGATATGTTGTTGAAGAAACACAAGATTTACTGTCAAGCCATTAATTACCCAACTGTTGCCAAGGGGACTGAAAGATTAAGAGTCACTCCAACTCCAGGCCATACCTATGAGCACTGTGATGTTTTGATCGAGGCCTTGGATGATGTCTTCACCCAATTGAACATCCCTAGATTGTCCACCTACAAGGACATGTCTGATTTGGAGTTGTTTGAAAACGGTGATGGAGAAAGATTGTGGACTGAGGACATGTTGAAGTTGACCAATGCTGACTTACAAGACAATGTCTTTGCTGACCAAAGGGAGTTCCTAGGAAGTTCCAAGGGATACTAGAGTAATGTTCTTTTGAAAGTTATTAGATTTTTTTTTTTTATATTGTTATTATAAATTAGTAAACGATCAGGTAATATTATGCTCTTAAGTAGATAATACCTGTGTAGATAGTTTGGATAAGTGTATTCTTTATGATTTAACATTTCAGTATATCGGAGTTATCCATTATTTTTTAATGATTATTTTTGTTTTTCCATCAAGGAGTTTTTTTTTCCTTCCCTGGTATGGAGAATTACCTAACAATCAAAATAAATTTAGCAATTCCCTTAATCTTATTACACTCAATTTTTCTTAATGTTTAAATATATAGTTAAAATTTTCTTTACATAAACTTTTTACTTTTCAAAGGCAGTAGAGGTGGCGGTGTCGATCTTGGCGTTGATTTCTTCAGCAGTGGTCTTGGCAGCAGATTCACTGACAACAACAGGTTCTTCATCGGACTTCTTGGCTGGAGCAGCCTTTTGGTTTAGCTTTTCCAAGTATGGCTTCAAAGGAGAGGCATTTAGTTTTTCAACAGCTAATTTGTGGTACTTGGAGATGTTTTCATCAATGACCTTTTGGTTCTTGTTGTAGGCCAAAGGTAAAGAGAAGGCACCCAAAACAGCAATCAATAAGATGGTGGTGATGGATAAGGCATTCAACAACTTAACAGCAATGTATAAACCAGAACATAATTTGATGGTGTGTAATGGGGTTTCAGCAAATAAGAATTTTCTGAATTGCAATTGGTAACCTGGTAAGTTGACCAAGACATTATCGATTCTTGGCTTGACAAAGCCAACGATATTTGGACACTTGTTTGGTTGCACATATTTGGTGATGGCTTGGTACTTGACAACCTTATCGGAAACTAGGTTGATGACAGCAAAGGTGAAAGCAACCTTGTAGGTCAAGGATAAGATGTGGGTGAACTTTAAGTTCTTTAGGATGATGATGGCTAACAAAGCAGCACCCAAGATCTTACCACTTTGGACAGGGTTCTTCCACAATAGGATTTCACAAGTTTGACTACAACAGGCGGACATTATATATATGATTTATTTGAATAAATTTGTTGATGGTTTTACTAATACAAAAAACCATCAACAAAAATTTAATATAATGAAAAATATAGTAATAAAAAGATATATAGTTGTAAAAGATCGAACTGTTTAATATTGCCACCCCCATTTTTTTTTTACAGCTTAAAATTTTTTTAAATCAAAAAAAAAAAATAACTCACAGGGGGAAAAAACATGTATACGAACTTAATACAGCCCATAAAGATTAGAAAATACTCCGGTAGTTATGATAGATGTTGCCATTGTTCATATAATTGGAAAATAAATAAGATCATCAATGATCTTATTTATTTATATTATGTTTATCATCAAAAAAGACATCTATTACTATCTTTTTTAACATCTTATCAGATGTTTTCCCTTAAATGCTGCATTTATTTAATCTATTTTCAAAGTTCATCTGTCCTTTTTTCTTTTTTCTTCGGAGATTATTTGATCAATAATTTTGATAAAAAAAAAAAAATAACGTGATCAGTCACGTGAAGTATTCGGATATAACCAACAATAACAAATTTTTATTAAAAAAAAAGAAAAAGAAAAGAAAAAAAAAATAGAAATCCCATCACCAAAAGATCACAACCACAGCACACACACAAAATGTCACAATACCACAGCATGGATACAAGTATTGATCACAGTATGATGTTTGATGGTGATATTAGTATCTTACCATCAGATATCGACCAAATCCATGATCAAAATACCCCCACAAGCACACAAATAGAAGAAAAGGAAAACACTCCTTTCAGAGATGTTTCTGCTGATCTTGTCTTTTCCAGAAGTATATCATCATCAAACAGAAAATTCAGACTTCCTAAAACATACACTAATGTCAACAAGCTTAATAAGTTATTGTTCAAAGATCACAAATTGCTGATCAAACCCATTGTTACCAGTTCAGATCAAATTGTTGAGATCATCAAAGATAAGTGCAAAATATGGAAGGTTATCAACGACAAGAACATCAATGATAGAATTATGTCTTTGGATGTGCCCTTCATAACCAACGCTTTGGTCAAGGAGTACCAAAAGAATGTTTTTTTTGAAAAACAAACAGCATTAACAACTTTGAAGAAAACCAGAGGCAAAAATCTTACACAATTCGAATACAACCTATTGATGCATAACATACTGACATCGGAAAACTTATTATTGCATAACTTCACCACACCAAAGAACAGAAATGTGAAGTTGCAGTCTTTGCAAACAACCTACAAGAGGTTTTTTGATCCAAAGACAAAGAGAATAGTTGTTGTTCATCAAAAGACATTCAAAGAAGTGATACCACCGTTTTTGCTCATGGAGACTATTCTTCATATACACTTGATCAACAACCACATGAAATTGGAGACTCTTTACAGAAACTTGGTTCAGAAGTTTTGTAATACCACCAGACAAAGTGTTGTTAGTGCCTTGCAGAGTTGTAGCATATGTCGAAGAGATGTCGTTGATGATTCTGAGACTGAAGAAACACTCCCAACAGCCAGTGAGGAAAGGACATCCATGGAAACAGTGCAGGTGGATGTCTACGAATTAAGTGACCATAAACAAGTTCTTGTTTTGAAAGACCTGCACTCACAGTATGTCTGGATAGAGGAACTTGATGCCACGATTGAGGACAAGGCCATGAGAATCAGCAATGCAGTTAAAAAATGGACTTTGAGCACTGCAATTGCCACACCAATAACATTTTCCTCCATATCCATGGACTGTGACGAACTCCATAACATAATTTCTTTAAATACAGACATAATAGATGAAAAGATGGGTGTGGTTTATGCAAACATTGGTGAATACAAACACATGAGAGAAAAAGCCACTGAAGAGTTTGCAAACAAAAACATTGATCAATGCTTTGAACACATCTACCGCTACAATGTGACATACAACAACCACAGCAAGGGTCTGCCCAAAAAGCTCTTATACGGAACAGCATTTGATTTCAATGTCTTTGAGGAGCTCAGAAGAAAAAAAGTGGACAAGTACACAGCATGGGACAATGTGTTCATTGAACAATAACTCATATATATAAAACTTAATACTTCTTGATGAAGTCCTTGTGGAAGCCTTCCCATTGTTTGATCCATTCAGTACCTGGAGGCAAGAATGTTGTTCTTAAATGCCAAGTGCCTGGGAATTGTCCAAATCCTGAACCTGGAACGGTACAAATACCAGTCTTTTCCAATAACTCCAAACAGTAGAATTCATCTGGCTTCAAGCCCTTTTCTTCAGCAGTGGCAATGGCCTTTTCAGACAAGTTCAACTTTGGGAACAAGTACATGGCACCTTCTGGTTTTTGGCACTCAATACCCTCCAGACTGTTGAATGTTTCCCACAACTTCAAGGATCTTTCCTTCAAGGCATCGAAGATTTCCTTTCTTTCTTGTTGGTCAAGCTTGTATGAAGCATCACCTTTCTTTGGTGGCTGAACCATTAGATCAACAAGAGCTTGTCCAGTGATGACTGAACACAAGGAAATGGAACACAACTTGGTGAAAATGGCTCTTAATTCATCGCTGAAACCTAAAATCTCCATGTATCCACCTCTTTGGCCACATTCCCCAGAAACACCCTTAGAAGTGGAGTGCAGGGAAACCAATTGGACATTTTCATACTTGCCTGGGGCTTCTTGTTGTAGTTCCTTCAAGACCTTTCTCATGGAGATGAATTCTCCTTGGTAGCAGTTTTCTTGATAAACTTCATCAGAAATCAATACCATACCGCTTTCATTACAAACATTGATGATATCAACCATCTTTTCCTTGGTCAAAATAGCACCAGTTGGGTTACCTGGGTTGATGACAACCATACAGTTGACATTGACCTTGTTTTCGACTTGTTTTTTGATGGTGTCCTTGATGGAAGCACAGTCCAAGGACCAGCCCTCTTCTTCCTTCAAGTAATATGGAACGGCATTGCAATCATTCAAGGCCAAAGTAGCGGTGTATAATGGGTATTGTGGAATTGGGATCAACACACCTGTTTTACGCCCATTGCACAGAATTTGAAGAACATAGTTGACTGCAGAAGAGGCACCACCAGTCAAGAAGATGTCGTTTGGATCAGCAGCAAACCCATCTCTTTCACCAATGAAGGCAGCTACACTGTCCCTGAAACCCTTGATCCCTTGAGAGGATGAGTAGGCCCCAACAGACAAACCAATGTCGCTAAGCATTCTTTCGGCTCTGGAAATCACATCAGCTGGATACATGGCCTTGATATCAGCAGGACAGCTTTTGTTCTTCAATACTTCTAACAAGGTTGGGTCCTGTAGAATGGATAATACCTTTCTGTAGTAGGTGATTGGCTTTTGACCTAGTTGTTGTGGGTTACCAATGTTGGAAAAGATGATCTTTTCGAATGGAACAGAGGATGGGTCCTTTTGTAAGCTTAGCTTTAGTTCCTCAGCCCTGGCTGGGATTTTACCTCTGACGGCGTACTTGGCCTCAATCACATGTGGGTTGATGTCCTTCAAGGACAGCTTGGCAGCAGAGCTGTTTAGTCTTCTGAAACCCCAACTCAGCTGGGTTTTAACTTGGGTTCTTAGCATTTGTTTTTGGTGTTTTTTTTGTTATATTTGTTTGGTTATTTATTAAAATAAGAGCAAATACTGAAATATATATAGTGACTCTTAAATTTAAAAAAAAAAAAAAAACTTAAATCGCAATTTTTTTTTAGCGGCTATTTATCCTTTAATTTTTTTTTTTTTAAAAAAAAATGGGCACGTCGCTCTGAAATTAAGTACCGAAAAGGGTAACTGAATACTATTCATCTTATAACAAACGGAATTTAAAAGGCGATCACTTCATAATCAAAAGTCAAGGTCTATGGATCCGATTGTGAAACTTCCTTCTTCAAGCATTGCATCAAACTGCTCTTCCGTGATTCTATCCTCTACCTCAATGCTTATTTGGCTGTGTGGACGATCTTCCTCTACACCAACATCAAATGCATCCATGGCTGCAAAATCCGTCTTTTCTATTTTGTATGGGTTTTTAACATCAGTTGACTCCGTATCATCAACTGTTTTTTTATTCTTATAACTCTCATTCATATTCAAAAACTCATGCATCATCTTGGACTTGTCCATGTGCACCTCTGTGAATGGGGCATTGAACTCATTCAACTTTCTTTTATCTTCAGTGGTGAAGGCAGTCCGTGGTTCATCAACAAAAACATCAATTCCCTGTGGTTTGTTGGGCACATACTCCAAATCATCGTCTATGCTGATGCCACTGTTGCTTTTGAGCATCTTCTGCGCGGATGTTGATTGCTTGTCCAGACCCTCCAATTCATCTGGTTCTTCACTTCCAAACATGGAATTCTTGGCTTTTCTGTTCAACCAAAAGTTCTCAACTTCATCGTCTTGTTCGTCTTCATGAAATTCATCCAGCACCAAGCTCTTGTATCTCACAAGTCCATTTGACTTGTTGGATGGTGCTATCTTTGTTGCTGTAAAAGAACCTGTTTTGGTTACTGTTATGTTTTTTCTCAAGAGTCTTCTTTTGGCACCAAGATCAAGGTTCTTAGAATTTATGATTGGGTTCTTTGGACCATGCATGTTGCTGCTTTTGATTTCCAGAGGAACTCTTTTGTTTGGGGATATGTTGTTAAGTTTGTCAGGGGATAGCTTTGATGCTCTCTTCTTGGAGGGTGATATTGAAGAGAGCAATCTCAAGCTCTGGTTGCTATCTTGTCTCTCATCATTGTTGATGTTTTCATCGTCACTGTAATGAAGACTTAGTACATTGCTTGACATCATTGGGTATCAGCAAATATTAATGGTATTTTTGGTAATAAGTAATAATACAAGTTGCTATGCAGTAGGTTAAAATAACACTTATGTATATATATTTTTGATGGGGGTTTAGTTAAAAATCCTTTTGAATTGCTGAACTGTAAGGTTTACAAAAAAATTAATAATGATAGAATAATATCGCGTATAAGTATTTTGGGCTTTTTCTCTATTTTGGGTAATTTCCTTATTTTTTTGGTGTTGCACGTGACTGTCTATGATCACGTGAAAAATGTCTCATATTTCTTCTCTTTTTTAAAAAATTTTTTCATACTTTCCTTTTGTCTTCAATTTTTAAAATTTTATGAAAAAAATATTTGGATGATATTTTCATGAATACTTTGAAAAGAATTCAAGTAAGTGCAACCAACACACACACACTATCACAACCCATGTTCAACAAACTATGCATGAGATCTTTATCTCAGATCAACACCAGACCAATGTCTATGCTTGTAGGTAACAGAACTGGTCTGCTTTCAAACAGCATCATATCCCAAACAGCCAAGAGACTTCCAACAGCTCTAGATATCACCACACCTACCTTCAGCATATTCCAATTCATCACAAAGAGATTCCTGAAAGTCAACTTCAGAATAACAAGATTGAAAAAGAAAAGAAAATTCGGATTCTTAGCTAGAAATAAAACAGTCACTGGTAAGAAGATTCTTGCTGCTAAAAAGAAAAAAGGTAGAAGATTCCTAACTTATTAAATCATATATAGAGATATATCATGTAAATATTAAAACCATCATGACAGAAAAAATTATTTTAGATCCATAAAGCTTATGTTATTATATATATACAGGCAATTAAATATACATTGCTTATTTCTTGGTATACTCAATGTCAACTGGTGCAAATTTATCACATTCAAAAGTCAATGAACACAAGAAAACCAAGTTCTTCTTGTTGTTGAAGTTGTGTGTTTCTATACTTTTATTCAAGCCATTTCTGACACTAATCACATTTTCCAGAATTTGAACATCAGTCAAGTCATTTACATTACCCATTTGGAATTCCTTGTTCAAGAATTGTGGACCGTCAGCATCGATAATTACTTTTCTTAGCAGACTTGAGCTGTTCGCAGCAATGACTTCGTTTATATCTTTACCAACAGTACCTCTCTTGGCAGAAGGCATCAAACCCAAAGGACCCAATACCTTTGCAGCACGACCAAATTTGGATGCAATGGCTGTGGATGCATAACATCTTTCGAATGGAGAAGCATCAAACTCACCATTGATGATCAAGTTCAAAGTATCCACACCAGTGACGTAGTAGTTTTCAGTATCTTCAAGGTACTTTGGAGCAACTTCCTTCAAGTCAGAAACAAAGACCAAACTCTTACTTTGAATAACCTCACCATTGTCATGAACTAAGTTCACTTGGGACTTTATGTTTATTCTGTTCATTGGAGAAGCAATCTTGAAGTTCAACTTACATAACCCATTGGATCCCTTATTGGCAGCTTCTTGTCTGATATTTTGCAATACATTGATCATTGAAACTGGAGCTCTCTTGGTGTATATCTCATTGGCCTCAGTAACGAACTTTTCAAAGTTGGCTTGTCTTTCAGCTTCAGCCTTTTCTTCCTCGTATGTACCGTTCTTGATGGATTCAACCATCTTGGCCTTCAAGGCTGCTTGAATAGCCTCTTCCTTGACTCTCTTTGGGTTCTTGTATGTTTGTCCTAGAATTGGATAGTATTGAAGAGTCTTTGTTCTCTTTGCAAGAGTGATTCTTGCACTAGCAAGAACCTGTGATTTGTTCAGTAATCTACCACAAGAAAGCATTTTTCTGTTTAGTTTGTAGTCTATATTATTTTGGGGGTTTTATAAATTATGATTTTTGTTTTCTAATGGATGAAAATTTTTTTTTAAAAAAAAAATTGTATATAGCAGATATTTTTTTTTTTGATGAAATTTGTTCAATTTTTGTTTTTTCACTGAAAAAAAGAAAGAAATAATGGTAGCGCAAAAACTCATACCTTAAGTACTACTGACATGCTTTCTTCTACCAGTCAAAGCATTCTTGGTTTTAACATAAACAGGTGAGTTGACATTGATTCTATTGTTTGTTTTTAGAATATCCAAAACAAGCTTCTCATGGGGTCCTTGAACCAGAATATCACTCTTGGTTACAGTCAACTTGGTGAATCCGGTAATCTTATTTTCATCCTTAGAATCTTCAAAGTTGTTCACAACAGCTGCATAAACAGGCATCTTCAGCTCTTCAAAGGTAACAGAAGCATTACATCTCAATTTCAAAACATTGGCTAGCTGTTTCATGTCCAGGTTGTATGCCCACAGATTCGATATTCTTGTGATGATCTTGTTTCTTGAACTTTCTTGCTTGATCATTATAGGCAAGACTTCCATTGGTGGGTTGGTACTATTCAACAAGGATGTTTTGACTGGGGTATGGTACACTGGAGCAATCTTTTCAGAATCCTTGTAGGCTTGGAAAAAGAAGTTGAATGCTGCACTGTTGTTCAAAATCTTGTTTGCAATATCCTTCTTTTCAATGAATTCATCTTTGGATTTCAAAAGCTTGGCCAAACAATCATCCAATTTGACTTGATTTTTGGTCTTGGTGTCAAACAGCTTATTTCCTGCAATGTATTTATCTATAGCAGCCTTTATTTCGCTTTGGGTGTAGTAATCTTGTTCTTCAGTGTACATAACCAATCTTGATGCATCACCTGTTTTTGGCTTGTATAAAACATGCGCAGACATGAAGTCGATCTTATCTGTCTTGCCCTTGCTATTAGACTTCTTAGCAGTTTCAATCAATGGCTTGTAGCTGACAAAAAACTTCAAATCATCGTTTTTCTTCATGGTTTCTGGATCTGATATCATACCTAAAATTTGTGCATCTCCGTTCTTGGATGTTTTTACCTTAATCATTGATGCCTTTTCCCATGCCTTGAATAACTTAGCTGCCTTTTTGAAACTGGAGTTTTTGACATTGATTTGGTCCACTGGTGCATCACCTGGAATGTAGTTCAATATGTATTGAGAGATAAAATTAGATCCAGTGCATGGGAACTCAACTTTTACCTTTTGCGTGATTAAGTAATACAAAGACATGTTCAAGTAGTCATCAACTTTCTTGGCACTCAACACAGTTTCAGTTTCTTCTTCTTCAGGAGATTCATCAATGTCTAAAGAATCCATATCGGGAACAGTATCTTGTTCATCATCACTATCGGCAGCAACTTCTTGTACAGCCATTGGTGGTTCAAAGGAAACCTCAAATGTTCTTTTCAAAAAATCATTCCATGTGTGTAAAACAGTAACAATCATTCCTGTTTCACCTGCCTTGTCCGCATCTTCCATCAAAACACCAACAGCTTTTATAAACTTGGGTTGTTTGAAATCAGCTATACCCACAATGGTACCCTTGACTAATTTTTGTACATGTTGCGGATCGCTGTAGAAGTTCTTGTATTGGTTCGGTAAGGCACACCCTCTTATAGACAAATCAGAACCATTCACCATGATGATCTCATCCAGAACATAGCTGTTGGTGATCACTATTGGAATCAAGTCTTTGTACAACCAGGTTGTGTATACGGTTGGGAACAGCTCCAGTTTGTTTTTCTTCAATGTCTTGTTGAAGTTGAAGAGTTTGTAGTCATTGCTCAAAGAAGTAACTTGAACCCATGTGGGGATCTTGTAGGATGTCTCTGAGTCCTTGGTTTTTATGGTTGCTGAGTATACAACACCTTTGCTCACAGTTGATTCAAATTGTGTTTTTTGGACTGATTTGTTATCAATGGTGTAGTCATCAGTGTCTAGAGGAGGGAGCTCATCAACAAGAAGAACATTGCTGACAATGTCTTTGTTTAGTTTTTTCAAGTCAGAGGACTTGATGTTGTTACTGGTCTTAAAATTAGGTTGTTTTTTAAACATTGTGGTGTATTGCTTTTGGTTATATATATATTAGTTATTTATGTGTGTATTGAACACATAACTGGATGAACAGTTTACGAAGGTGAAACTTTTTATTACGTTTTTTTCGGATATATATTTTTTATAAAAGCGTGATCATCACGTGTTTTTCTTTGACTTTTTTTTTATGTTCACAGATGTACATAATTTGTATGTCTTTTTGTGAACACAAAATTATCATCTTGTATGAACTACATCCAAGAATACGCTGTATAACCAAAAACAAACAAAACCTAGACTCCCAAAGAGAACCTATTTATAATGAACTCTATTGATGACTGGTTTGCTGCTTCGGATAAGCTCAAAGAACAGATATTATTTGCATTTTCATCTCTAAGCATTCCAACCTCATCTAATAGAATAGCTTACAAAACGTGTCCTCTAAACCTACAATTGTCATTTGCCTTAATAAAAGGATCATCAAGAAGTAAGAAAAAGAGTTTGAAGATATGCTACAGAACTGAAATGCCCTCTGATATATCCACAAAATGCTTCAAGCCCGTGTTTGTGGTTCCACACATGGATACTGACTTAAGTTTAGGCAATGACCTAATAGACTATAGCTGGGTTAGTGTAAACCATTCAAAGTTTACAAATGAAAGATTATTTTTGACGTTGACAACGAATACTCACAACATAGTCTATGAAATACCGGACCCATTGATCACAGCAGAGTCACACTTGAGTATACAAACTTGTTCTTTAGTGCATTATCAAAGCCATGCAAAGGAAATAACCAAAACGGATATGTGTGATATTTCCTTTGGATTTTCATATACCCAACCTGTTTTTCCTCAATTGGATCTCAGTTTGAATTTCCCTTGGAATGAGCAGTTTTTGCATAATAGAGATAGATTGGAAGTTGGAAATGAGATGATCAGCAAGGCTTTGCCCTTGGGGAAGGTGCACAAAGATTTTTTTGATACATATTATAGAAACATGATTAAAACAGCTACAGGCAAATCATGGCTTCACGATGATGAATCTACAGACTACGGAGACTTTTTTATGATCAGCATATTCACCAACAATGATGATAAAAGTTGTATTCAATTTTATGACATGTGTGTTACCACTGACAAAGCCAAAGCTACTAAGATTTTTGAAAAATTCAAATCCAATGTTGATGATTTGTTTGTATTTGATTTTTGGAGCTATATTTCTTCAAGTCACAGATTGTCAGCTTCTGTGAAACTGGCACAACATGATATGTCAGTATTGAGACTAAGCATTTCTAGGATTGAAGATGCGTGGTCGAGTGTTATAAATCACAAGCCATATCCTGAAGAATCCAATGTATTTTCATGTTTGTGTGATTTTTTAATTTATGGAGCTATAGATGAATTCAAAGTGACATTTTTGGATGACTGTTTCACACCAAAGAATTTGAAAAAGATAGTTACTAGCATTAAAGCTGTATACGAAAACGCCAAAAAAGTGACTCTATTATTATCAAGTCTAGAGTTGTTGAGGAACAATGTACAATATTTTGTAGCTTTACTGGAATCAAAAAAAGAGTTTAGTTTATTGATCGAAGATGAATTAGTTAAGGATTGCAATACTTTGTTGAATACTTTGGAAGGTTTTAACACAATTTTTTTGTTTGAATCTTTACCTAAAGAAACAAAATCTCATGAAACATTTATAACATGGATAACTGATCTATCAAAGAAACACTTTAAAGTTGGGAACATAAACACCACTGATTTTTCTACTGACCAAGTGATTTACAAGCACTTGAAATCCTATGAAAAAACATACTTCAATATTTCAAATGATAAACAAAAATATTATGGTAATACGGAAAACATAAGTTCATTTGTCACAGCCGTTGAAGAAATGGGACTACAGAATATGATAATTACAGATGAAACAGTTCTATCTGGTAAGCTTACAACTCTGATGTGTGATTATTTGGTGTGATCACGTGTGTTAAGGCAAAATTATTGTGGTGGTTTAAAAAAAATCAGCCACACTTGGAAATCCTACTGTGGATAATATCCACAGTTCAATTGTGGTGAATCTTTTTATTTAAATTTTTTTTTTAACATTCTAAACTGTGAGAGTTGTAATTGTATAAAATAACAATACAAAAAAAACTGGGGTGGTAATGTTTGTATGACTATGTGGGTACATATAAGCCTCATAATCACCCTTTTAATTAGTAATTACAAAATATTGAACACTCTTACATCATACCCTTTTTTATTATGTAAATATAAATACAGTTGAAGTGTAGTGAACTGTATATAATCAAAATAGTAATTTAATTATTTTTTATTATTATAGTAAATAATCATTAAAGAAACCAAAAACTTTATTGTGGACACAGTTAACTATATTCAACTCAGTTAATTTTCACCGTTGAAACACTCTTTTTTATTTCTTTTATTATTCAACATATTAATTATAAGAAACAAAAGTTATTCAACATATATAAAGAGATCAACTTCAAAGAATATTATCAATCATCTTTTTCTTCTAATTCCTTCTTTACTTCTAAAAAATAATAAAATTATAAGACCAAACAAAAATTACAATGTCTACTATTAATCAAGAAAACAATCAAGCTGATGAACAATTAGCCAAAGGGTTGCCTTTAAATGATTACAACGAAAAGACTGTAACCTTTAAGGACTACTACAACGAGAACATACAAACATCCAATGGTGTGCCATCCGCTGTTGCTACATACCTTGCCCGTCTGTTCCCATTAATCAAGTGGCTTCCAAAATACTCTTTGGTTTGGCTGTACAACGATTTTATTGCTGGTATATCTGTTGGGTTCTGTTTAGTCCCTCAATCCATGTCCTACGCCAAGCTTGCTGGCTTACCTGTTGAGTACGGGTTATACTCAGCCTTCATTGGGGCCTTCTTCTACTCCATATTTGCTAGTTCCAAGGATGTCTGCATTGGTCCAGTTGCTGTTGCCTCTATGCAAACTGCCAAGGCTATTCACAACATTGCTCACGAACTTGGTCACAAGTACGACAAGTCAATGGCTCCAATGATTGCCACTCAATTGGCCTTGTACTGTGGTGCTATTGCTGCTGGTATCGGTTTTTTGAGATTAGGATTTTTAGCTGAGTTTATTTCAAGTGTTGCTATCACTGGGTTCGTTACTGGTTCAGCCATCAACATCTGTTGGGGACAGGTCCCTGGTTTGTTGGGATACAGCAAAAAAGTAAACACCAGAGCAGCTACTTACGAAGTTATTATTAACACTTTGAAGCACTTGCCTGACAGTAATATCAATGCTGTATTTGGTGTTGTTCCACTAGCTCTTTTGATTTTTATTAAATGGTTCTGTTCAAACAAGGCTCCAGCTTTGTTGGCCAAGAAGACTCACTGGTCTAAGAAGAGACATCAAGTCATCAAGCAAATCTTATTCTATGTCAGCAACTTGAGAATTGCCGTTGTTATCATTGTCTTTACCTTGATTTCCTGGGGTGAATGGAGACACAACAAACACTCCAAGGCTATCAAGAGAATTGGTACTGTTCCAAAAGGTTTCAAACACGTTGGTGTTATGAAGTATGACAAGTCCTTAGCTCCAGCTATTGCCAAGCAAGTTCCTGCTACTGTTATTGTTTTAGTTTTGGAACACATTTCCATTTCCAAGGCTTTCGGTAGAATCAGTGACTACAGAATCGATCCAAACCAAGAAATTTTGTCTATCGGTGTTTCCAACTTAATTGGTACCTTCTTCAATGCATACCCAGCCACCGGTTCCTTCTCCAGATCCAGTTTAAAGCACAAGTGTAATGTTTCTACCCCAATTTCTGGTTTCTTCACCGGTGCTTGTGTTATTTTGGCTCTTTACTGCTTCACCAAGGCCTTCTTCTTCATTCCTAATGCCACCTTATCTGCTGTTATTATCAGTGCTGTCTTTGATTTAGTTGCTTCATACAAAACCACTTGGTTCTTCTACAAAACAGCTCCTTTGGACTTTGTTGGTTTCTTAACCACTGTTTTGATCACTGTCTTTTCCTCCTTGGATTACGGTATTTACTTTGCCATGTGTTGGTCTGTTGCTATTTTGTTGGTTAAGACTGCCTTCCCTAAGGGTCAATTCTTAGGAAGAGTTCAATTAGCTGAGGTCATTACTCCACAAGTTGCCACAAAGAATGGACTTGTTTATGATTCTTTGGAAAACTCTGGTGCTGATTCCGTCTCTTCAGAGGAATACTTGGAAGAAGGCAAAAAACTAGAAAATGAAACCTCAGTTGAAAGAAAAGCATCTGATGTTTCTGAAAGTTTGAGTACCCAACAAAATGTCAAGTATTTCACCAAGTGGGTTCCTTTGAACAATTCCTATAACAAAGAAATCAATCCTGATGTTGATGTTTTGCCACCACCCGAAGGTGTTTTGGTTTACAGAGTTAACGATAACTGGAATTACTTGAATTGTACCAGACACTATGATACAATCTTTGATGAAATTGTTGCTACTTATGCCAAGGGTAAAAAATTGGATGCTGACGGTAATGAATTCTTTGAATACAAGTGGAACGATGCTGGTGATATTCCATACTTCTGGAACAACTTCACTTGGCAAAAGATTAAGGCCTTTAACCCTGCTGATCCAGTCACTGTCATTACTGCCAAGCATGAGGAAGACACTCAATCTGCAGTAGAAAAAGAATTGGCTCCAACTAGACCAAAGTTAAGAATTGTTCATTTGGACTTCTCTTCTGTGACACAGGTTGATACCACATCCATTTCCACCTTGCTTGATTTACAAAAGGCTGTAAGAAGATATGCTAATGATCAAACCATTGAGTTCCATTTCTCAGGAATTATTTCCCCATGGATCAAGAGATCTTTGATCAATGCTGGTTTCGGTGCCTTGAACAGTGAAAACTTTGCTTCAAACCATGTAGTATCATACCACATTGCTAAAGACCACCAAAGCACAGGTGATCAATTGCTAGTAACCAACGAGACTGGTTCTTCCGTTTACTACGACCCTGTCACTGGAATCAACTACCCATTCTTCCACATCGACATTCCTGACTATTCCCAGTGGAACTTGGACTAGTGTGTATATATTGTTTTAATGTTATATCCGATTTTTAAAAAAAGTTGATGATGATTAATGTATTTTTTTTTTTTTGCTTATAAATAAATGCGGCTACTCGAAAAACAAAAAGATCCGTTTGATGAGAGATTAATAATTTGAAAGAGAACCCCCCCAAAAAATTACATAAAAACATCTTTATTACACATATGGATGACAGCGACAGTGGCAATCTGTTCCCGCCCATGAACAACAACTCATCTGTTTTGGAATCCACATCATCATTGGTGTCAAAACCCACGGGAAATGGGTATTCTGAGGAGTACGAGTTGGAACTTAATAGGGAAGCTCCTGGACTCTTTCCACCACTTAAGGGCATCAATAACGAAAGAGCAGCCAGCGTTGTTGATGAAATTGACAGCATGTCATACTGAAATACAACCACAGAAACAGAATCTCAAAGGACATTTGATGAAACCTCTCCGTTGAACATAGATTTCAAGATCTTTCAAAAGAGGGTACTTGAGAAACTGCCCAGTGATTATGAAATGCGCATGATAAACGACAAGTTCTTCTTGACCAAGATGTACACCGGCAATACCATAGCCTTTGATGATTTTGTCAGCTATGAAAAGTACCTGTACCTCGAGGACAAGCTGCGGGATTACCTAAACAACTTAAACAACGGAAACACCACAATGAGCAAAAAACCGACCAAGGATCACCGGAACTCTGAAGCTAATACCACAGGTTTAAACATACCGATAATAGCCGAGGAGGGTCTCAATGATCTTTATCTATACAGCAGAGAAGCCGACATACGTTTTTTCAAAAAAGTCCAACAGAACAAACGTGCTTTGAGGATGATGCGTGGACTTAAAAAGAGACTATTCAAAGAAAAGACCGTGGTAACAGATCCTTTGGAAAAATTGGGCAGTGGACCACCAACAATAATCCTTGATGACACAAGTGCAAATGACAAAAACCATTCCCTGTCGGACTTCATAAGCGAGTATCAACAGCCAGAACACTCAGACATGGGGCTTACACATCTCCGAACAACGGTTTTGAATAGCAACATCAAAAAGAACACTGCTGACCACGAATCATACACACCAAACAAGAAGAGGGAGTATGGACTCCAGAGAAAGCTGAGGATGAGACATCTCCAAATGTTGAGCATTGGTGCTTCAGTTGGGATTGGTTTGTTTTTGCAGAGTGGGAAGGCCATCAGCATTGCTGGTGGGTTTGGTGCCTGGTTGGGCTTTTTCATTTCAGCTACTCTAATCACAGCAACGTTGTCGTGTTTTGGGGAGATTGTGGCCTTGTTGCCTGTGAACACTGGTGTTACGGGTATTCTCCACCGTTTTTTAAACCCAAGTCTTTCGTTTAGTGTTAGCTGGGTGTACTTGATATCATACTGCATTTCTGTCCCTGCGGAAATCCTTGCGAGTTCGTTGTTGTTGGGGTACTTTGAGAATGTGCAGAAGTTCATGGATGAATCGAATGGGAACTTTGGAGCTGTGCTGTTTTTGTTCACATCATTTATTATCTTTGTTAACATGCTTGATGTGCGTGTTTATGCCGAGTTTGAGTACATAACCTCAACAGTCAAGATCATTGTGATTGTGAGCATGATTTTTTTCATGATAATTCTGAATGCCGGAGCAGTCAAGCACTCGCCATACTTAGGGTTCAAGTACTGGGACTCAAAGAAGGATATCCCCACAGAACCATCCATAACTTTTGGTGCATTCAGACCCACCTTTGATTTGAAGGATATTGGATATGGAGCCCGTGATGGGATCAAGGGCTTTGGTGGTGTTGTGTTGCAAATCATCGCCTCAAGCACTGTTGCTTTGTATTCATACATAGGAACTGAAATAGGTTATGTAGGGGCTGCAGAATCCTCAGTTCAGCTGAGAAGATCAATCTCATCAGTCACAAAGAGAATATACATACGAGTGATTCTGTTTTACCTCATATCAGTGTTTTTGATTGCCTTGCTGGTGTACAGCGGTGATCCTCGTTTGTTGAGATACCGTGATGATGGGGCCAGTGTTGATGAAGCATCCCTTCAAAGACAAATACAAACGGTTCTCAATGCTTTGAAATTAGACACTTGTCAGGGTAATAACGGGTATGCGGTTTCCAATGCCAAGAATAGTGCAATGCAATCTCCGTGGATCATAGCTTTGTCAAACTTTGGCTTGTGTCATTTGGCCAAGGTTATTGATGGTCTATTTGTGGCTATTGGTCTGTGTGCAGCTTCATCACAACTATATGTGTCAAGCAGAATACTGCACTCAATGTCTCTTCAAGACAAGGCTCCAAGAATATTTTCAAAATGCAACAAACATGGTGTGCCTTATGTGGCTGTTCTGAGTTGTGGATGTTTTGGATATTTGTCTCTTTTGGGGGTCCACACAAAATCCCTTGTATCCTTGAATAGACTTGTTCAGATGGGAACTCAAGGAGCGGTGATCATGTGGTTTTTCATGAACGTTGCCTTTTTGAGATTCTTCTATGCAGTAAAAAGAAGACCAGATTTGTTGAACCGAGATTCTAAGGAGTATCCTTATAAATCACCATTCCAGCCATTTACGGCTTATTATGGTGCAGCTTTGACGCTATGTTTGTTTTTACTTTCAGGAGTTTCCAATTTTGTCCTTTGGGAAACTGTTGATTTCATTGTTGATTACATGTCGTTGTTTATTCTCTTTGTTTTATACATCGGGTATCAAGTTGTGATGAAACCAAAAGTCTTTTGGAACATTGAGGATATAGACCTTGATATAGGAAGAAAGGAACTTGATAGACAGATATGGCAGGAAAACCAAGAATACATGCCCAGCTTCAAAGAAGCTTTAAGAAAGGTTTTAAGTTATGTATAAAACAAATAAACAACCGAAACTTTTTTTTTTTTGTTATAATTTCTAGCTAATTTATAGGTAATGTACAAAATATATAATGTATACATATTGAAAAATAAAGTGTATTGCTATATTTAAAACATATCCAACCAGTTGTAACCTGATTTCTTATGTTTTTTGTTTAATTCATATGTGTTTGAGAACTCCTCGTCTGAATAACCAGCTTCATTAAGGTTGATTTGTTTTTGTTTGTCAGTGCCTTTTACGAATGAAAACCCCACAAGATCTGGTGTATCGTTGCTGTTCACAGATTTGGTGCTTAGGTTGCTG
>JAJMDJ010000286.1:0-24919 GCA_030573495.1 Hanseniaspora nectarophila
TACCTTCATTGATCTTTTTAGCACTTGGTGTGTATGATACTGGTGTGGAATACAACTCTGTCTTTTTGACATTATTGGTACTAGATTTTAAATCAGTATCAATGGAGTTTTGTTTAAATGTTTGGATTAAGGTTCTAGGAACAGTTGAAGGTATTTCACAATCATTATCATTCATTTGCTTGATTATGTGTATTATGTAGACTGCAGGATCTTTGTTGATATCTCTCAAGTTTGATGGGTTCAACAAATGCCATACCTTGGATACATCTAATTCACTTATGTTATTCAAATTTGATATCAATACTTTACTTTTCAAGCTTTCGTACAAGTTCTGAAAGCTGATAGTCTTTTCCAAACTTAAGTTACTTGTTGAGTATATGGTTTCATAAAGATTCTTTTCGCTTGGGGACATGTACCATTCAACAGCAGGTTTGGCTTTTTCTGGTTTTGCTGAAGAATTGTATGATCTATTATTTTCAAATGCTGATGTATCAACCTTTCCAGTGGATGAATAGCTAGGTTTAGGAGTTTCTTTTACTGGTTCTGGTAAAACAGGTTTAGCCTCAGGTGTCTTTTCAACTGGTTTTGGTGGTTTACTTGGAGTAGCAGAAGCTTTTTCGGCGTTTTTCTTCTTCAAGAGCTCAACTTTAGACCCTGGAACTAACCATTCAGGTAATTCATCAGGAATTGAAGTGATAGTTTTATTAACCATATCAAATAATAGTCTCATACAAATAACAAATTCTTCGAAATCTAAACAATCATCTTCATCGATATCAGCCAAATCCCATATTTTATTTAAAACTGAAGAATCCAACTTACTGTTGAATAGAATAGGCTTTACAAGATCATATGATAATTTGGTTTCTTTTGGAGTATTATTTTGTTTCAATACCCCTGAAAATATTTGCCAATACTTTTTGATTTCAAATTGTTCTAATTTAGACATGTTGTATGGTTATTTTTGGTATTAGTCTTATTATCTTTAATTTTTGCACAAGGGGAGGGTTGTTATTATAGTTTTAAACAACACCCACACACTTTTTTTTTTTTTAAACGGTGTTTACTTATTTTTTTTTTATTTTTTTGACAATGTAGATTACAATGTCGGATATAAAACCTTTTCAATAAGTTTTTTCTCTTCAAATCCGATCACATGACCGTTTTTCAAAAAAATTGATAAAAAATTATTTGAAAATATTTATTTACACATGAACTTCCCAAATAGGTAATTTACTACAAATTTAGGATGTTTTTTTCATAAACGCTACAAAGATAATAACCAAAAAACACTGTCAAATTTAGATTTTCACGTAATTATACTTCCTATTTAGGAAGTTTGATTAGTGAATACACACAATTTTTTAGGCTGAACTCATCTATCGACCAAATTTTTGTTTTCTTTTTTTTTTTTTTGAATATACACGTTGAAAAAAAAGACAGTTACTTATATTTGGCTTACTTTTTAAAATACAAATGTTTGTTTTTTGAAATTAAGCTTAGTTTAAATGCTGAACTTAACATCGTTTATTGTTAGTACATCCCTTTAATTAATCTAAATTTAAAAATAGTTTAATAAAAAAAGAAACTATTGTTGTAAAAAAAAAACCAATAATAAATATAACTACTCTGAATATATACTACGTCTCTAAAAATCTACAAAAAAAGTTTTTGTTATTACATTATTCATTAAGAACAATAAATCTCCTCTAATAACTCCCAACCAACTTAATCATATTGCTCTTTTAACATTAATAATAAGTTTACAATTTAATTTAAAAGCAAACTTCTACACTCGTTTAACAATACAAAATACTTTGAAAAAAAAAAAATAATAATACTACAAATAAAATAATGATCAATACTTACAAACTTATAGCTTTCTTCGGGCTAATAAGCAAGATATCAAACTCCCAACCTGTTATATCCTACTCAATCAATAACCAAACCCCTCCTGTGGCGTATCAAAATGAAGCCTATTCATTTCAGATAGCTGAAGATACCATGTTGTCTTCACAAAACCAACAGGAAGTTATATCATATACTGCCTTCAACCTACCATCATGGCTATCGTTTAACGATCAAACTTTTAGAGGTACTCCAACTTCAGCTGATTTCTCTGGTTCAACCAGCAGCCAGGAAATTACCCTACAAGGTTACGATCCTAACGACAAGTCTTACCTAAATACTACATTTACTATACCAATGATGAAAGAACAAACAGTTGAAGTAAATAGCACTTTTAACTTGAATGCATTCTTACTAAACAACGGTAAAACTACTGGTGGTAATGGATTTATTATTACTCCACACCAACAATTTAATCTAACATTTGGCCAAGGTGTATTCACAAAGAGCTCTTCAGATGATAACTCTTTGATTTATGGTGCTGTTTTGAGTTCTGGTAACTCACCAATTCCAATCTGGCTATCTTTTGATCCAGAAACCTTGTCTTTCCAAGGTACTGCTCCTGCTGTAAACAGTGATATTGCTGCTGCGCAACAATACCCAATAACATTGTATGCTACCACACAAGCTGGTGTATCAATGGCTTCCATTCAATTTTCATTGGTTGTTGGTGCTCACAGCTTATCTATTGACAACCCTTATGTTTCAATCACTACTACTGAAAACAGCACATCATTTACTCACAGCATAGATTTATCCCAAGTTAAGTTAGATGGATCGGAAATACAAAGCGCTAACTTGTCTTCTATTTCTCTATCCTCCTACCCAAGCTGGGTCACTTTATCCCTTGCTGGACCAATGAACTATATTATCTCAGGTCAAGTTCCTCCAGGCTCTTCTCCAAAAACTAGTTTCATGATCAATGTATTTGATATTTTTGGTGATGAAGTTAACTACAATGTTGACATAAACTACAAAGCTTCAACTACCAGCTCTACTTCCAGCTCGTCTTCCACAGCTTCATCAACCTCTTCCAGCGGCCTATCTACCTCTACATTGGCTCCTACCTCAACTACCTCTACTCCTACCAGTACAAGTGCTACTCACTCATCTACCAGTGCTACTCACTCATCTACCTCTGCTGCTCCTACTACGTCTTCAGCATCAACCTCAGCCACTTCATCTGCTACTGGCACTCCAAAACATCACAAGAAAAATAAACACATAACTGCTATTGTTTGTGGTGTTGTTATTCCTATTGTTGTTTTATTGATTTTAATCATTTTGTTATTAATATTCTTAGCTAGAAGAAGAAAAGATAAAGAAGATGAATCTAAAAAGAGTGCTGGTGGTCTAGCTCCTGCCAATAACAGATACAAAGCCAATGATTTAGAAGCTGGTATGCCATTAGCCTTAGCTACTGCTTCAACCTCTTCCTCTAAATCCGAAGCCAAAAATCATTACTACTCAGAAAAACATGCAGACAAATCTGTTAATGATCTAAATGCTGAAGCTTTGAACGGCATTCCTCCTGCTGCTACTGCTGCTGAGCTTGACAAGGGTTTACAAAACTTCTTGCAAGATTCCTCCCAAACTGAAAATGATTTAGTGGATTCTTCTAATACAACTAATTCTGCCTCTCTATACTCCCCAATAAGACATTCACAAACCTCATTTGGGAAACAAAAAATATACTACCAAAGCATGAAGAACAAGGGTAAAGACTCTTGGAAGAATGTTGGTGATAATGCTCAAACACATGGCTTGTATGATAAACAACCAAAATTGTCTCCAGCCGTTGAAGAAAGAGATACTTTTGATAACAATCCAACCACTTCATCAAAATCTACCAACAGAGATTCATACCAAACCTTGAACAGTATCTCTACGGATGAGTTCATGCACTTGAATGTCGATCCAAACACATCTATCCCAGTCGATGAAAACTCCTACAAAAAGGCTTCTTTGTTGAAAAATAGAGATTCTGTGTTTATGCCAAACCCAGAAAATACTATTACCTCTCAAACTTTCGATCCTAGACCAGCTATTGCTAAGAAGAGATCTGTATTGGTTGCTTTTAATAATGTAGACTCTTCAGTTACTAAAACTGATATCACTGACGGACAAAGTGTTGAAACTGCTTCTGTATAATTTATATAGTTTAGTTGTAATCTTACAAGAAAATGTAAATTTAGATTTAATCATAATGTTAATTCGTTTATAATAGCTTTATATAAGACTCCAAATCAATGTTTTGCTCATTAATAACTAATGAACTATTCAATGGGAGGATTTTCACTAATGATTTCTTCCAATCATCACTGCTTTCAAATAAAGTTCTATCAAAGTCACCAGTCAACAAAGTCCAAATCAAAACAGTTTCAAAGGACTCCTTAACAATATTTGCAAATTGGTTAATGACTTCGTAGTTAATTTCATTATTTATTGACAAGAGTTTCTTAATCAAGTTCATTATTAGGAATAGTATTATATCTTGGTCGGTTTTGAACAAATCAATGTTTTGTTGGATCTTTTCAAAGATTAGAATCATCTTGGATTCCTTGAAAGATATGGTGTTTTCAGTGTCATTAGTTTGTATGTCATTGGCAAAGTCAAACATGTTTGCTAAAACTCTCCACAAAACAGTCATTATTAATGATTCTGAATCGTTGATAGTCTCATGGAAGCTCAACTTCTTGAATTCTGCAGTAGTGAAATCATTATTTTTAATGAAATCCTTCAAATTCTTATCTTTGGTCAAAACAAAGCTTATTCTTTTATATTTCTTCAACTGAAATGGAGGCAAACTTTCTAAGTGGAATGTGGATACTTCAGTTTTGTTAATGTTTTGATATTGGATACTTTGTTTGTGGAAGTACTTTGACATGCAGTTAACAATCAACTTCAGTTCTTTTAGTCTTATGTCATTTGCTAGCTTCGACATAACAGCTTCCTTGGTTTTATAATCAGTGCTGTCAATAAAAGATCCATAGCAAATTGATTCCAAAACAGACTCTAATTGTTCCATAAGACCTATAGATTGGTAGAAATATATTTCGTTTGGTATCTTCTTACCCAAAAACTCATAAGAATCAGATGGAGGGTCAATTACTTTTAATGGTGTCTTTGAGTAGACTGTCATGAACTTGAACTTTTCATCGTCTTCAAAGTCCTCTTCGTCTTCATCATCAACGATTGCTGAGTTCTTCTCATCACTGTCGCTTTCAGCTGATATATCTAGAAGATTGTAGGTGTTGACTTGACCAGTTGGGGTTAAAACTGGAGATGCACACAAAGTCATGATGGCCTTATCCAATAAGTCTTGTTGCTTTTCATTCAAAAAGCTGATCTTTAAAGGCGTTTTTTTATTAATTTCAACAATGTTCTTAAACTTTTCGTTGTTAATGTTAGTAATATTGAATTGAACTGGTTGCAAGGAGTTTTTTAAGATTAAATTCAACTCGGTAAACTCTAATTGCTGTTTGATGCCTAAAGTTTCGAATAATTCAAATTTGTCTAAATGGCCAAAGGTAGATTGATCTAAATCGAAATCAACAATTATTCTGCCTATTCTATTGAACATTAACAATTCTGTTGGTCCAAAGATAGCATGAACAACATTAGAAGCGTACAAGTATACCAGTTGGGTTAATGAGTTGTATGGGGCTACTAAATAGTCCAATATCCCATTGTCAACAAAGAAGTTAATCCATGCACTAGTGTTCAACTTATCAACAAAGCCTCCGTTGATCTTGTTGTCTCCGTGGTATTTGTCCATATTTTTAATTCTTTCCCATTGTGAAAAGTTTCTTAATCCAGAAAAAACGATCAACACATTGATGTTATATTTTGATTTCAAATCCTTGATGAATTTCAAAACCAACTTGCTTATTTTATCAAAAGCTGCAGAATCATTCATAAAGTTGATTGGTCTGTCCTTCTTATCCAAAAGATTTACTGATATGTGTTCAATCAAGTACTTCATATCAACCCCTAAAGTGATACCCTTCAACTCATCAATACTGCTTTTGTTGATCAGCTTTGCATTTTCAGCTAAGTAATCGGCTAATTTGGTATCAACTACAATCATGTTCAAATAACAGGTTCACGTTTAATCTTTATAATAATAAAAAACTAAAATAAGTTGTGTAGTGTCAAGAACAATAATGATTAATGTGATGTATGGTTTATTTAGTGCTAATTGTTTGAATTTTTTTTTTTTTTTTTTCTAGAATTAACACTTTAACCTTAGATAATATACGGGATTGAGGGGAAAATTTTTTGCATTATTTTTTTTTTTGTTTGTTTTTTTTTTTTATAATTTTAAATATTCACAATGTGATTCACATGTTTCAGAGTTGCTGAATATATAATACATAGCTTAATTATTTTTTTTTTTATCGGAACAATTAATTCTTATTTTTACTTATCACCACTTACTCTTTTGATTCTTTGACTTTCCTGATTTTTTCTTTCCTTTAGTACTTTGAACAGGCTTGTTTTCAGCTACAGTTTCAGCCTCTTCTTGATTTTCATCATTCTTAGGTTCTTCTGTTGGTTCACTTGTCTTCTTCTTTTCAGCATTTTTCTTAGCAGCAGAAGCCTTTTCAAGGTGTTCAATTTGTTTACACAAGTTGTTGTACAATACACTTTGTAATCCAACATCGTAAAATTCCTTCTTGTAGAATTCTGGTTGAATATTACAGTTTATAACATAGTTACAACCTGGAATACCCAAGGTGAACTTACCTTCAATACTTTCAATATTAATCTTTTCAAATTCTGGTGTGTATAAACTGTATAAAATAGATTGAGCACCACCATGGCCATTTTTAACAAATAACCACAAGAATGGGTATAAAATACCTGTATACAAGACCAATAACCCCCAAACAGTACCATTACTAATCAATCTTCTCAAGGTGGCAGATCTCATAATACCTGGTTGAACAACTGTGGTTGAAATATTGGCTTTTGTTAGTTTATCACCCTTTTCAGCACCTTTGACTTCCTTTTCATCACCAACAACTAACTGTCTATGAAGTTCAACTAGTAGCATTGACATTTGTAGTTTACTGGCAGCATAGAACTTGTGGGAAATAAACTTTTCTTGACTCATGCATGGATCTTCAGGGAAGACATTTCCCAAGGCTTGCCAAATACAGGTACTGTAAACAATTCTCACATCTCTGTCAGGAGGTTGTGATTTTATACAAGGTTTTAGTAGGTTCAACAAATGGAAGGTTCCTACACAGTTGATACTCATTTGTAGTTCAATTCCATCATCAGATGTATGCTTCTCGTATCTTTTCTTACCCATAATAGGTTGCATTTCACCATGCATTAAAACAATCCCATCTAGTCTTCTAGGAGATATGTTGTCGATCCAGTTGGTAGCAAATTTTCTGATACTTAAAAGATCAGAAAGATCACAGTATTCCGAGTAGATCAATTCATTTTCTGTTTTGAGTCTCATATCCATGATGAAATCGGTGGTGAATTGATCCATTTTAGATGATAATATGATAAGCTGGGCACCACGTAACGCTAGATCATACGCCACAGCTGCACCCATACCATTCGTAGACGTCGCCCCCGTTAGTATAAATACCTTACCATGCATGTTTCTCTCCCAGATATTCTTCTTTCCCTTGAAGAGCCATTTTATGAAGATTATACTGGATAAGATAGGAAGTATTCTGTACACAATGAGATCAAAATGTGGAATAGAATCTGTACCATTGAAAACAACAGCTGTGAAAATATTCAAAGGCATTGTAAACTGTGAGATTCAATTGTTTTTTCTTTGGTTATGTATTAGTTTAAAGTTATACATTTGCCACTGCAAATACAATTTATTTGCTAATTTTTTTTTTTTTTTTGTAACTTTTCATGTGAAACTTTTTTTTTTTAACACCAACACGAAAAATAATGAAAATAGCCGCCTCACAAAAATTCCCTCTTTAAGACAACATTGTTTTAATCATATTCATATATACAATTAATCACCACCTTCACCTCTGCTGTTGACCCATTCAGCTGACCCACTTTGTCTTCCTTTGGTATCTGATTCATTAATCTTTGTTGGAGAACCATCTGGATAGTTCAACTTTAAGTACTCCTTTTCATCCTCTTGATGTAAATGGAATTGTAGGTCTGGTGGATATGAAGATCTAAGATCATTATTTAGAGTAGTCAGCAACTTGTACATTTCCTCATCGCTCTTCATAGATGATCTGTTTATTACATTTTCTTTGTTAACATCATCAACATACTTTTTTGACAAATCTGCCACACCTGCATCACTGAATCCTAAGATATATGACATCTTTTTATTCCAATTTCGAGCGTAAATGTGGGGTTCATCATAAGCCTTTTCACAAGAATCCAAATGAATCCATCTCTTTTCCTTTGTATTGAAGTATTCACACCAAACATGGTCTTCCTTATTCCATATGTATCGTGTTCTTAATTGGAAACTGACTAGAATATGGGTGAACAATGAAGCCCATTCACCACATCTTCCTTGTCTGGTTTCAAGCAAAACTGCTGGAGAGTTAAATCTGGGGAATCTGGTGGTACTTCCACAGGAGTTACACTTGTATACTTCAACAAAACCACATTTAGGATCTCTTTTGTACTCTTCTGCATTTGGTCCTTCTCCTTTTACAAATTCTTGACTGCTATTGTTGTGGCAAGATTTGCAATCAGGTTGATTTGTCCACTTAAAAAAATCGTCCTTGAAATAACGTAAAAGTTCTTTTACTAATATCTCTTCATGGTTTATCTCATCAGCATTTTTGGTCTCAGCTTGCTTAGCAACCTCTTTATCAATGTTGTCATAAATCAATGGTAGGTTTAAAGTCTCTAATATCAATGATTGTAGATGGTCATCGTTGAAGTACACATAGCAATGTTCATTTTTTAGTTTAATTACCTGGTTGATAAAGTTTGGATCGTTTCCAGGAGTACTTCTCAATGATTTGAGAACTGTGTTATTATCTGTGTTTTTCAATTTACTCAAAAAAGTTGCTTTATATTTAGCCAAAAACTTTGAAGCCAAAGAATCCATTATGTTAATGTGTGTGTTTGCTCTAGTGTTTGGTTTTAGATAACAAAGTTTTGCCCTTCACCTTAAAAAAAAAATGTTAAAATACCGCCACTAAAATTCGTGAATTTGATAAGCTGTTGAATGTTTATCACCAAGAAAAAGATATTTGTAACACACACCAAAGATCATAAAATTACTACGAGCATTATATAACTCAATGACAAAGGCAATACTCAATTCCAAAGATAGAAGAAGAAATATCCTTCCTGATGATATAAACTACAAAACACTGGGGATAGTGATCCTCATTGTGACATATACAATAATACCATCTCTCATATACACGCTGATAAAAACTAGAAATGACGCTATTATAAATAACTCTATTGTGATGATTGTGTTGTCTATACCTGTAGTTATATGGCTGAATAGACTCATAACATTTATTTCGTATAGACTAATTTCATAGATGTTGTTGTTTTAAAAAGGAGTATTTTCCAGCTTAGAAAACACGTGATTGAAAGTGACAAAATTTTTAATCAAAAAGATTACAAAAATAGACTTATAAAGTTTGTACTTGACAGAATTTATAAACAAAAGATAATGCTTTACAAGTTATAAGACCAGAAAATTTAGCTTATAGTATAATACCATATAACAAACAGCATAAAGATTTACCCTTATCTTAAAATACTCTAAACAACTAATTTTACTTAATAATAATAACATGTACGAAACTGAAAACTATTTTGAGCTTATAGCCTTATTCAAGAACATATTGCCTGCACTTCAAGAAAATCTTCCAAAGATTATTGATATTATAAAGCAGATTATTGACTTTATAAACTCACCTGAGGGACAGATGTTAATCCAAATCTTGACAACCATCATAAAAATCATCATTGGATTGCTAGGAACATCTGCTTTTCTTCCAGATGACTCACAAATTTACTATACTCTAGTAAAAGGTGTTCAAGGGTTTGTATTGTTTGAAAATCTTATCAAGTATTCCGAAATGAACATGGGGCACTTGGAAGAAATGCATACAAGTTCCGTTGAAAGCACATTATCATTGGATTTGAAAGAAGTTGTAGAATTGTCTGCTGTTTTTCTGTTTGCCTCCTTTAGCAATATGTTCTTAACCAGCAATAACTTTTTTAAATCAGTTTCTTTAATAATCACTTTGGTTTTGTTTGTATGTAAGCTATGGGAATCTAAAACCAGTAAATCATTGACACACATGTCTTTTGGAAAACTATCAATGGTTCATAATGAAGAAAGATTCAATGCTTTTATCGAAAAACACAAGGAGACTGAATTGACTGTTGTTTTGAATGCTTTTGTTGTTTCCGTTAACCAAGCATTACTAACATATATGATAATTGATAAAGGTGTGGCTTTGTTCCAAAAGTTTTAAAATAACAATTATATATAGATATAGATATCAAATTCATTTTTTCCGTAATTAATCTGATAAGATAATAACTTCGACCTCTTTCTCTTTTTTGATCAGCTTTATGTCATCTTCTTCTGCTGCAACTTTCTTCTTCTTCGGTGCCGGCAAATAATCACTCTGATCAATCATCTTGTCAATCTTGTTATCATCATTCATGTCTATGATCTCAATGTCACTATCATCATCCACATCCAAGTTCATATTGCATGAGCATGATTTTTCCTCAAACTTCTGCATTCTCTCCAGAGCAGCCTGTCTCGCCATTTCCGCTGGTGTCAACAGACTGTTCTGTGTTGATTTGCCTCTACTTACTGTTCCCAATTTCCTACCTCTTCCAACCCGTGCCTTTTGCTTAGCCTTCTCTGCTATCAAGTTGTTGTCTATAATGGTTCTTTGGTCATCTGTGATCTTTCTGCCTTGGCCTAGGAAGTTGTTGTATAGACCCAAAGCCTGGTTTCCATACTGTTCACTTCTATACTCATCCCACAGTTTATGAAATGCATCATTGTGGGGACCAATATTGTTGTGGCATAACTCATGGAGAAGAGTATCCAGAACCATATCCTCGTCCATCAACATATACGGATCGTTGTTGTTTCTCAATCTCAACAGAATCTTTTGTCCGCGGTTGACATTCAAACCAAGGAGATTGTCGTCCTTTGGACAGAACTCTTGTAAGACACCTACCTTGAGCTTATGTTGCTGCATCAGCTTAGATACTCTATGCGAAAGTGAGTACAGCATTTGGAGACAATGTTCAGGAGAAGGAGCCTTTTTCAAAGATCCTATGAACCCGATGTTTGGATTTTTGTACTTGACATTGGACGAAGCAGGAGTCCTTGATCTTCTATTCATTGGAGTCACAAGTACAAGGATTTAATAAACGATATATCACATGAACCATCACACTTTTTTTTCGTAAAATGAGATTGCACGGGGTTTTTATGTTTTTGTTTTTTTTTTTTCAAGTGTGATATTTTTTTTTTTTGGAATATTCCCAATTTCAAAGTGTTAGAATTGCATATACTTTTTTTTATGGGGGGGACGTTCCATCTTATCTTTTTTAGCTCTACAATTGAATAAAAACATATTAAACAACCAAAACCACCATTATTTGTGAATCTACATATACCAATGGCACCAACAAAAAAGAAAGCTGGCACCAGACCAAATCTAAGCTCCAATACCATCGCCACTGAAAGTATGCTCAACCTAACCAAACCAACCTTGCAAGGATTATACGATGAAGATGTTAATGAAGTTGCTGAGGATGACTTGACCAAGTATGCTCAAGAACAACTTAAGTTAAACGCCCTGAAGAGCAACAAGGACATTGAAGGCAATGAACTTGAGGGGTTTTCTCTGTTCAGCACAAGTTTCTTCCAAGAAAACATCATTGGTAAGTACTTGGTATTGCCTCTAGCAAAGCTTGTAAGTATTCCAGTTATTTCATGCATAGTCTCTGAATTGCTAATGAAAATGAACCCTACTGATTTCAAGTTGGAAAGCTACAAGTTTCCAATCTTCTTGGGAGCAATCATATATGTAACATTACCGATCTTTGATAAACTATTGCTGAAGGATCCAAGAAGACATTACGAATCCATAACCACCTTGACCAAGACCTGGAACGCCGTTCTTGGGATGTACTTGGGTCTGCAAAAATTCCAAGGCTTGCTTCAAGGAAAGATGTCTGATGAAAACATCATGGCCTTGGCCACAGCCTTTGAATTGATCATCTGGGTTTTGTTTGATTTCACCAAATCTATTTTGGCCTTTTCTGTCTGCTCATCCATGCTGATGATCTACTTGCTAGGTGTTGATTCTCCTTTGATAGCATTCTACATTTTAAATGTTTCCTTAGCTTCTGCTTTGATCGTAGGTAAGGCTACAAGATACCTAAGATTTTTCTAAATCAAATTATTGAAAAAAAAACCCCCCCCCCCCCAATGTTGATATTTTTAAAAATAAAAAGAAAAAGTTTTTTTTACAAAAAAAGAAGTAGTCTATTTATATATATTAATAATGATGTCTGTTAATTCTAAGCAAGTTTAGTGTCTACAATAACAAAAAAAAAAACTAATTATTTCCCTAGAGGAGAGTTGGATAAGGATTGTGGGTTCAAGATTGAGTTAGATCTTGTTCTTGGGCTTACTACAGGGACAGTACCAGGACCGCTGTTTTGGCTAGCAGTTACAATAGTCTCATGGTCAGCAACCTCAGTGTTGGTTTCTACTTTGGCAGTTTCAGGACTGAATGCAGTAGGAGCAACAGTGCTGCTCATTCTTCTCTTGGATGCCTTGATTTGCTCTAGATGATGAACTGGAACAATCTTCCTTAGCTCATGCTCCTTGGTATTGGAAGAAGACCTGTTATCTTGTTTTTCCTGTTCTTTTTTCATGTGGTAGTCACCAGAATCAAAGAACTTTCTATTATCTTTCAACTTGTGGTTAAGAATATCTTTTGTGCTGGGAAGTTTACCATACAGCTTGTATAGTCTTAGTTCCTGTGGTGTAAGTTTTTCTAATTGAGCTGAGTCTAGTTTCTGAGAGCCTTCCATCTTTGCTAATATTTGGTTGTATGGGGGTTTTCAATAGTGTTTATCAGAGAGATATTAAAAAACAGAAAACAAAAACACAGAAAGAGAAAAAAAAAAAGAGAGCAAAAAATTAGTTTAACCCACATTGGTCTCTGGAAAAAAAAAAAAAAAAAAGAGTGAATTAAAGTTGAAATTACTGTGTGGGAAAATTTGCCCAAGAGAAAAAAATGATGAAGTAATCATTTTTTGCCTTATCTCGGATCTAAGGAGGTGTAAAAAAGACTGAAGATTATAGGCAATATACACAAGAGCTGTTGTTTATTTTAGTATTAACAGCAATATGAAATAGAACAGTTTGTTGAAATGGTAGGCAGGATATGGTTACTGATATCATCAATAAAAAAAGCCCTTATTCTTGTTTATTTTAGTCATTGGAATATTCATTAAGTGCGACAACCCTCTTAAATTCTAAACTTCGGTATATAATTTTTTATTCTTTGAACAGTTCAACATTTATGTTTACATTTTATTTAAAACTAATTTTGTTAAAAATCAATTAATTACATATTAATTTTTTTAATAATGAAATTAACCCTAAATGTAAACTTATTTATATTTTTTTGTTATATAATCCACGCGATGTTAACAGTTGTAAAAGATCCATATGTTTTAATAACATGACTATTCACCATTAAAGTACTACCTATTAATGATATATATTTTCCATCAACTTTTTTTAAAGGAACATTCTTTCATCTATTAATATATCTATTTTTGTTATTCTAAAAAGTATCATAATAAAACTGATATATTCACCATATATAACCTCTTTTTCAATTGCCTTTAATAGAAAAAATATTACATGACTAACGGACTTAGGCGCACAAATGTCCATGCATAAGGCCCCAAAAAAAAAAAACACTAAAAAAAAAAAAAAAGAGACCAAAAAAAAAAATTAAATGGGGGAGGCTTTCCTAGGCAACCTTTAAAGTTTCCAAAAAATCCAATTTTTTATTATTTTTCAATTATACTTGGAAACAAAAAATCATTTAATACAGCATAATAAGGTTATAAACCATACCTACGAGATACTATATTTTCTGATGTTGTATCTGCAATTTCTTTTATTTATACTGCCATATGTGCAGATAAACTTATCCTATGAGCTTAAAGAAGATTATTCCGACTTTAAACTAATGAGATGTGAGGGTAGTATAGACCCACTCCTTTTAATCAACGAAGAAGTTGATGTATGGGCAAGAAACGAACATTCAACAGACATAATGGTTCATTCCAATGTATTGCACAAATTTGGAAACTGTCATGTTATCAACGACATCCAAGCATTGTTAAATGAAGAAATTAATGACAATGATGACATAGACACCAACGACATGAACGAACTGTTCCCATATGGGACCTTCAACTTTGATGACGATGATGAGTTCGTAATCAAGCAAAACAGTGACGACGTTAAGTATAACAGAAAAATCCAAGACCCTTTCTTTAAGCATTACCATGATTTGGAGGAGATTTACGAATACATGGAAAATCTAGCTTACAAATACGCCAATCTAGTTAAAATTGAAGACATTGGAACAACTTTTGAAGGTCGTGATATCAAGGCCATGCACATATCAGCCCATCCTGCTTCAAACAACTCAGACCATAAAATCAATCCTAACAAAAAGACAGTCGTAATAACCTCAGGACAGCATGCCCGTGAATGGGCAACAATTACCACAACCTTGTGGATGGCCACCAAGTTAGCTTCAAAGTATGGAACTTTCAAGAAGGAAACTTTTTACTTGAACAACTTGGAGTTTTTTATCATTCCTGTTTTCAACCCTGATGGATACCAATACACCTGGACCAATGACAGATTATGGAGAAAAACTCGTCAACAGACTATCCATCCTCGTTGTTTTGGTATTGACTTGGATCACAGCTTTGACTTCAAGTGGTCTCTACACGATTCCCCATGCTCAGCCAACTACCCAGGTCAATCTCCATTTGAATCTTTGGAAAGCAAGGCCTTGGATGATTACTTGTTCGATAAAAAAAACAACGATGACAACTTCAAACTACATGGATTCATTGATTTCCATTCTTATGGTCAAGAAATCCTGTATCCATATGGATTCTCTTGTGATTTAGAACCTAGAGACATTGAAAACTTATTGGAATTATCATATGGTATGGCCAGAAGCATAAGACTAAAAACCGGGGAGTTCTACGAAGTCATGCCATCATGCAAAGACAAAGGGTCTGACCTGATACCCGGACTAGGATCTGGAAATGCATTGGACTACTTTTACCACTCCAAGGCTCATTGGGCCTTCCAATTCAAGATAAGAGATTTGGGTGAAAGAGGTTTTATTTTGCCACGTAAATACATAAAGCCAGTTGCCAGAGAAAATTACGCAGCTGTCAAGCATTTCTGTGACTTCATCTTAGATCCTGAACTATAGCTTTAGACAGGTATGATTTTTATCTATTAAAAAGAAAGAAGAAGGATAAGGGTATGATGCATATATATAAGTGATGTTTTTATTCAATTTTTTTGTTTTTGAGCTTTGAGTTGGTGTATGTTTTTCTGTAGAATGTGATTGCTAAAAGAATTACCACAAGGATTGATCCTATTGAGAAAACCAGAAATTTCACCATTGACACTATGGACCAGGGCAGTATTCCAAAGTACTTTAATTCCTCCAGGCTGATGTATATGTAAAAGCCCTCGACATATTTGCTAAGCTTTATGATATCAAACACAATATCTACATGATTGTTTTCTTTATTGACGGAATATTCGAGGTTATCCAGATCAACTCCACTTGCGGGGGACCAACACACTTTGTTGAAAAACTCATTCATGGTTTCTTGGTATAAGGGGGCATTCTCAAATGTGAAAACTATCTTCTGAGCCATATCTGATGTCTTTGGCATCTCAACATAATGTGTCAAATCATTAATCTGTTTTGTATGATTGTATTTAAAGTGAATTTTTATATCATGGGGTTCAATTTCATTATGTTTGAAGTGACCGGTTTCATTCAGTTTTATAAACTGAGTGATGGTATTAGCTGATATTTGTAACACCAGAAGTACCCATATGTATAATACATTAAACATTTTTGTTGATATAAGCGTGTTATTTGCTGTAATCTTTGTTGATACAAGTGCGGTATTTTCCAATATTAAATTCTGGTGAATATTCATCACATTAGTAAATCCTATCAACCATTTTTTTTTTTCAAATAATTTTTTTTTGAGGGAAAACCCAAAATCACCTAATTAAAAATACATATCCAGTTATCAACAACCCATACAACGCAACAATGGCTATTCCAAATAATGAACATGTGGATCCACTTGCAAGCAGTCCTGGTCAAGCACAAAGGGCCGATGTCAATGCCCCGCAATCAATCATAAACCGTGATTACCGCCGATCTAGAATACAATCTATTCTCACATACCTCATACGATTCACCATATTGGTTGTGATTCCTATAGCGTTTGGGAATCTAACACGTCTTTTGATTGATCACTTTTCATATGGTAATGGAGGAAACAGAAATGAAATGCTCCATTACTTCCAAAACATGAATGTGTTGGTTGCTTTAGAGACGGATCCTGCAGACAGCCAAGACTTTCAAAACAATTACAGGCTGATATATATGGGTGGTAACAGCGACAGTCTAGTAGCCAAGTACCACAACATACTGGTTTACTTTACATCCAAAATTATTAAACCATATGTAATGGATGAGAAGAGTACATATACAAAGGCTATTATCCTAAGCTGCTACTCAAAGGCGATAAAAACTATTACGGCATTGTTGGTGCTCATATCAACAATGGTTTCAACTGTATACCTATGGTTTGCTTTGTTGTTTTTCTGTGTCTGCTTAGTTTTTAATCTAACAATAAAGCTGAAGGCTTTCACAAGCTTGTTAGCATCTATATTGTAAAGTTCTTAAAAAAAAAATAGTTAAACGTTTTATATTATCTATATACTCAAAATATCTAATTGATAGTCTCTTTCAGCCTTGATGATTCTGTCCAAAGCACTCAATCTCAAATCTTCGCCAAAATCAGCACTTCTAACTTCCTTATTGGATTCAATGAATTCCTTGGTAACAGGACCAGATTCAACCATCAATGTCATTAATTCATAAGCAACTTGTGCCCCTGCGGTAACAGTAATGTCCGCAATATCAAATGGTGGGGAAACTTCCACAACATCACCACCAACAATGTTGTAACCCTTCAATTTTCTCAAGATGTACAGCAACTCTCTGGAGGTTAGACCACCACATTCCATGGTTCCAGTTCCTGGAGCAGCACTAGGGTCTAGAACATCGATATCTACGGAGATGTAAATAGGCTTATCTTTTGGAATTGTGTCCAGCATTTTTTCAACAAGTCCTTGAAGACCGTCTTGTTCAACCAATTCATCGGCGAATATTCTCTTAAAACCAACGGTGTTGTCTTCTTCAAAGTCATCCCATCCAGTACCACTCAGTCTGGTTCTTAAACCAATGTGCAAGTTGTTTTCTGGAGCAATCAATCCGTGTTGGTGGGCTAGCCACAGCATTGATCCATGAGTGAACTCTGAAGTGTTTGATGACCAGAAAGATGGGTATTTGTCAGGGGCCCAAGTATCCAAGTGTGAATCAAAGTGGATGACTGTGACTTCACCGTAAGTTTCATACAAACCTTGTAAAACAGGTAACAAAATGGAATGATCACCACCTAGGGAAATGTATCTAGGAACCTCAGAGTTTTTACCTTTACGTTTGAAAAGCTGTTTGTAAGCAAGTTGCATTTGCTTCAAGGCAAGGGTATTGTCCATTGGGGTGATTGGGATATCACCACAATCAATGACTTCGGCCCATTCATTAAATGGGTTGATTCCAGCCTTGTAGTTGAATCCACGCCACTTGTCTTGTCTCATGGAGGCGGATCTTATTCCTTGTGGACCAAATCTTGTTCCTGGTCTGAAACTCACAGCTGTATCAAATGGAACACCAATAACAGCGATGTCATAAGGCAATCTATCAGAAGATGCTGGGTCTAGTTGAAGACATTGTTGGTAAGGAAGATGGGCAAAGGATTGGATTCCTTGGTATGCCCAGAAAGACCCCCATAAGTCATCTAAACTTGGGTCATTTGCTTGCATGGCTGAGAAGTCAGATGGGTCTTTATAGGCATGGTAATTTTTGTTTAAGGTACGAGCTGATGTTAAAACAGCTGATAATAGCAGCAAAGCTAGTTTCATTATAGTATGGTTTGTATTGGTTTTTGTTAGATACTTTAATCTGTTTTATGAATAAGTCTTTTAAATATTCTCAAGGTGTTATTTTTTTTTTTTTCAATCTAAAAAGTCAAGAAGTTGCCGATATTGTTTATATCCTTTTTATCTTTTAGGACTCATTATTAGCGAAGATGAAGGGTTTAGTTTTTAAAAAAACCCACCAGGGATAATAAGGCTACATGTAAAATAAGCGACAAAATGAATCAGCTTATCGAAAAACAGAGGGGTAAAAATTACCCTCGCTTAAAAAAAATAAATAAATTTAAAAACGAAGGTAATTATAGACGATGTAGATATATATACTCAGGCTTAACACCTTTTTGAGAACTGATTTCAGCGAAAAAGATTGAATAAACCAACGTACACTTTCTCTCTTATACAATGAAACTACAACTAACTTCCACTTTAGCTGGATCTTTACTACTAATGGCTCAAGCTGAAGCCTTCAATCAGCAAGTCATCCAGCCACAATCTTCTTTCCAAAATAACGCCATCAAAAACCCAAGTTTGGAAGACATGTGGGGAACTCTATGGCCTTACCAAGGTGTCCAAACATTTGCTCACTTGGAACACCAGCAATGTTTGCTTGACAAGAGCCAAGACTTTGATATTGCTGTCATTGGTGTCCCATTCGACACTGCCGTTACATACAGACCAGGTGCTAGATTTGGTCCACAAGGAATCAGAAAATCATCTCAAAGACAATCATCCATGAGAGGTTTCAACTACAGAGCTGGTATCAATCCTTTCCAAGACTGGGCCAATGTGATGGATTGTGGTGATATCCCAGTCACACCAATGGACAACAAGTTGGCCTTGAAGCAAATGACTGCTGCCTTTGAAAACTTATTGCTTGAAAGAAACTCTACCTTATCTTTGAAGGACAAGAAAAACGTAACCATTCCAAGGTTGGTTGCCTTAGGTGGTGATCACTCCATTACCTTGCCAGCATTGAGAACTTTAGCTCAATTGCATGGTGATATCACAGTCATTCACTTTGATTCACACTTAGATACATGGGCCCCAGATAAATTCCCATCTTATTGGGATTCCGATATTGCTGATTTCAACCATGGATCTATGTTATGGATGGCTAAACAAGAAGGTTTATTAGCTGATAACGGTAACATGCATGTTGGTTTGAGAACAAGACTAGTTGGTGATGATTTTGGTGATTATCAAGATGATATTGATGCTGGGTTTGAAAGAATCCATGCTGATGACTTCATTGAATTAGGAGCCAAGGGAATCTTCAAGAAGATACAAGAATACTTGGGTGAAACCGAAGAAGAAAGATTAAAGAGAAAAATCTATATTTCTGTTGATATCGATGTTCTAGATCCTAGTGCTGCTCCAGGAACTGGTACCATGGAAGTTGGTGGTTTAATGTCAAGAGAGTTGATCTACTTATTAAGAGCCTTGGACAAGTATAACCTTGTCGGTGCTGATATTGTTGAAGTTTCTCCACCATACGACCCATTGGAAGTTACCCAATTGGCTGGTGCCCAAGTAGCTTATGAATTGATCACATCCATGGTCAAGAACGGTCCTGTAGTTAAGGAATTGTTATGATTATATAATTTGATGTATTTCCTTTTAATTCTTAGGGGGAGGTTATTCTTTTGTTAACGGATTTAAGGAGCCTTATCTGATAAGATATTCCTGGCACTTTTTTTTTTTGTATTTTTTGTTTTGTTTTTTTTGGTGTTTCACCTGAGTCGGGTCTAATCGTTAAGGGGAATGTGTACGTGTTACGGTTAACAATTCCATTATTTTAGGAATGGATAAATGATTCTATTGGCTTTGTGATTAGTTTATAGAAAGGTATAAGTTTTAAATACAAAAGCCCTTTTGGTTTTTTATTTTCTAGTGTGGCGGTCTATGTTGTAAGGCAATATCAACAGCCACACATGTTATGTGCTAATCACAAATCCGAAACATTTCAGTCCAATTTTTGTAGCTTCGGAAGCGGTAGCCAAATGGATTTACGTAAGACAAAAATAAATAAAAAAAAATAAGGAGAAGGGAGGTAAAAAAAAAAAAAAAATTAGTAATAAATAATGGAGCACGGACATAGATTATACAAACTTTTTCCATGTAAGATCTCAACATTTCACTTGTTTCTTATACAACCATCATAGCACTCCAGTGTTATAACTCTTATTTTTTATATTGAATATTTCCTAAAACAAAAAAAAAACATATTAATATTTTCTTTGAATACAATTCAACACTTTTGTTATTCTTTTTGAAAACACCCAAACACATTCTTCAATATTAATTTGCTATCTATACCAAATTATATCCATTATATTGACTAATAAAGTGAATATAATCGTCAATACTTTTTTTATTATCATTATAATCAACAACAAAAAGTAAAACATTAATAATAATAATAAGGTATTGCTATAACTTTCTTTTATTTATTATTCTTAAAGTTGTCTTCAAATACAAATTCAGTGGAAAATAATCGTTTTAGTTTGGAATCATCTTCAATTGAGGATTTGTCTACAGCCAACAAAAACATAAATCCATTAACTGAAAACCAACTACAAAAGGCAAGATCTATTCTCGATTCAAAATTAGATACCAATAGAAAGCTACCAGAAAAACAAGCCTACATCGATAAAGAAGGACACTTAAAAGTAGCAAAAGTCACCAGATACATTCCAACCAATTTAATTCTTACACAAACTGGTGAATTGGTCTTAAAAAATCCACAGCAACAACGTGATTATATGAACTTTATAGGTGAACCATCAAATACCGAAAACAAACAGAAAAATATTCTAGATAACGAAAACATAAATCTTCAAATACAAAAGCTAATGGCCAAAGTCAATAATTTGTCTGATAATATCAACAACAAGCTTACATCTGATTATTCCGATATGATCAAAAATAATATATTTGTCAACTCTGCTAATGATGAAAACCCATTTAGAAGCGGTGCCTCAACTCCTGTGGCACCAATTTCTTCAAACTCAAAGCTGTTTGATCATACCAAAGGGAAAAACCCTTTTAAAAGTCCACAAAATTCTTTAAATGCTGAAAAATCAAATACAGAAGCAACAATGGATGCTGTTAACCCTGGAAATAACAACATAGTAGGCGTTAACCCGCACATAATGTTTGAAAAGCGTGCTTCCGGCAATAGCGTTTTAAACACGATAGGAAATAACTCCAACATGTCGACTTTCACAAGATCTTCAGCTGAGAGTGTTACTTCTTCTGCTTTTATAGAAAACAGCTTTCCAAAGTATATCAATTTGAAAAACCCAGAGTTTAAGCTGCCATCACAATCCGTTCCATATGTGCCTAAAACCGCAGATTTGAGTGGAGGTAAAAATAGCAGCAGAAATATTCCAAGTACCAGTAAGAGAATCTTCTCCTCAATCAACAAGAAGTTCAAGGCATCTACTTCTTCTGCAGCTTCAAGCATTGCTGATAAGGAAATTCATGATAAATACTCCAACCAATTACAAAAAAAACAAACTGATTGGAACAACATTGACTTGAAGACATACAGTGGGTTATTACCTTGGGAGAGCCATGTTGAATTGATGCAATGGATTGATCCACAGCCATCTTTTCCACCAAGTTATGTCAAGAGTAACCCTCAAGCTATGGGTACAAGCTCCGGAGTCAAGTTCCCTGTTTATGAGGATGACCAAAACACAAACAAAGGCACAGCACCACCAGATTACAAACCAGGAATTGAGGGGATCACCATTGTTGCCATGAAGCTTGAGTTCTTGTCGCCCTTTGATAGGGCTATGATGAGATACTGGAAGTATTACATCATGGAATTGAACAGCACCCAAATAAACTTTTATCATCTGGATGAGGAGTTAACAAATGATATTCCCAACTTCAAGGATGGGAGGGATGATTCTTGTCAAATTAGAGAAAAAGAAAAAAACAATGATTTTTCATCTTATACTGATATGTATTCTGTGGTAAATGGAAAAAAAGTCTGGGTCTCCAACGGTCCAGGGTTCAATAATGCTGGATTACATCATTCTAAGGACAAACATGCTGAAGAATATGTCATGTCAAAGGTGGAGAGTAGACAGATTCTACAAAAGGTTATGTCCAAGCCAGCCAATTACCTGACTAACGAAAAACTGTGTAAGTCCTTTTCTCTTCAAAATAGTGATTTCGGAATTGCCACAGATTGCAATGAAAGAGCTTACATATTGAGAATCAGATGTGAAATGGAACAGTTTTTATTGAGTTTCTCCAGCGTTATGGATCTGATCAATTGGTCAGTTTACTTATCTGTAGGTATTGGCATCAGTTTGGATATAGATGAAAGACCTTATCCAGACTATAGAATTGTGCCTATTGGAAGCAGCAGAAGCAGAAGAAGAAGACGTAGAAACTTGAGAGAAGAAAGACGTCAAAGATTACTAACTGAACAGGAATACCGTAGAAACATATTCACATCTGCTGCCATGATGTCTGGAACCAGCATGTTCCCATCTCATGCTAGAAAAAACTCTGCAGGAACTCCAAACAAATCTAGTATTATGAAGTTAACCTCAAGATTAAGATCAGGCTCTCATTCATCACACAATGGTCCTAGCTCTCATGATGCATCAGAGGGTAGAAGACACACTTTGCCCAACTTGACTGATACAACATTGGAGGTTGAATCCAGCAGCTTGTTGGAATTGTGCAGCACCATTGAGGCTGATAGAAGAAGAAGAATGTCTAGTGTCACTTCCGGTGTATCCAGCGTTTCTCTTGCTGAGACCGGTTCTGGAGCAAGTACACATGGATATATGGAGGGCTATCGTGGTGAAGAAGCCATTGATGATGACGATGATGATTATGAATATCATCATCCACATTCTGAACATTATGGCAGTGAGGCTGGTTCCAGAAGGGCTTCTGATGTTACCCTTGGTAGAGCTGCTAGTGCTGATTTACCAAGTCCTTCACCAGAGGATGTAAGACAAACAGAGAGAGAAAACAGAAGATTAATGGAGGAATACACAAGTTTGACAATCAAAAGAGTGTTGAGAGAAGATGACATTGAACAGAATCCTAGCAATACATTTAAAATTCCAAATTACAAGACTTCTACAGAGAAACCTGCTGATGTTGATAGATCCAACCCAGCTTCAGTTTTGACCCATGCATTGACAAGTATCCAATTTGCTCCATCAAAGAAGAAAAACAGTGTTTTGGCAACTCCCCAAAAACCTCCATCAAAGGAAGTTTCTACTCCTAAGTTAAGATCTAAGAGTTCAATTGCTAGTTTTACTTCAGTAAAGAAAGTATTGGGCCCTTCAAAGCCAACTGAAAGTACAGGAAAATCCTTTATGAACAAGTTGTTTGGTAAAAAAACTGAAAAGAATGTGGAAAAAATTCAACCTACACACGTGAGCAAGAAACCTGTAGGTATTGTTAAAAAAGAGATCAAGCCTGAGGTGAAAGCAGCAAATCCAACCAATCCTGTATCTGATCACGTAGAAAGTACAATTTTGGCTGAAGAGAGAAATATCATGGAAGACGAGTTGTTGTTGGAATCAAAGGAAAATGATGAAAACCAGGATATTAACAAAACCAACAATGAAGCCAAAACCTCCCCGCCTTTGGATGTTACTGAGAATGCTTATGAAAGAGAAGGTCTTCAAGTGGAAGAAGCTGGTGATTACATCTATCAACCCCAAAGACTTGAGGTCTTTTCATCTGTTGAAAGGATTGCCAGAGCTAGAGGTTCATCAATTTCACCAAATAACCCTGAAAACAGGGCACAAAGAGAAAGAGCTGCATCCTACCATTCTCAATTGATGAATCATGGGGATGGCTCCATTGCCAATGATGGTAAGTACATATGGGCACCACCAACGAAGATCATGACTAAGAAGAAGTACATAAGAGAAGCCATTGGGTGCATCAAGCCACTTTTGGAAAATGAATCTTGGCAAGGAAAGGTAATTGCAACTCCGTGCTTAGCTCCGGAGTATGAAACAAACAATCCACCAATTTCAGGGATCTTGGAGGAACTTGGAAAGATGGAGATTGAAAACGCTAGAAACGCATCTATCTTCAAGTATGGTTTCTCCAGTCACGAAAACAAATCAAAGCCGAAGTTTAAGCTTATTCTGAGAAGATGCAAGAATCATTATTTAAAACAAAGTGTTGTTGGGCCTAGTGGGTATGTAAGATTGTAAAATATATATTTTGTTTTATATAATAAATGAAATAGGAACTAATATGAGCAGTTCGGCAATAAATGATACCATGCCTATTTTGTTGAATGGTTCGCCATCAGGATCAAACTCTGCCTTTTTGAATAGAGGGGACTTTAAATTATTTAGAGCTTGTTTAAGTTGAACTGAGCGTTCTCTGTTGTTTCTGAATGTATAATCAAGTGGCGAGAACCGACTCAGAAGCAGAAGAAACACAATTGTTATTATTAAGTATTGGACTAATGATTTTCTATTAAACATAGGGGGGGAATGCAGTGTTGTATGGTTGTTTGGGTGTTGCATAACTTTAAAAAAAATACCCTCCAGTATGTAAATTTTACGAAGAAAAAAAAAAAAAAAGAGCATTTTTTTTGTTCTTATATATGCTGGGGACAATACAATGCAGTGTCGTATCTTCAACCCATGGAAAAAAAAAAAAAAA
>JAJMDJ010000287.1:0-23984 GCA_030573495.1 Hanseniaspora nectarophila
GCAACTTCAAAAGCTTAACAGCCATCTTTTGTTTATAGTACTGCTTGTTAGTCAATGATTTCTTATGTTTCATCAAGTTTGTATTACCATCCATAACCTTTTGATCAGATTTCATCATCTCCTTGAGTGTTCTTTTTCTAATTCTTCTAGGCACTCTACGAATATTATGAGATCCTGTTCTTCTTCTCAAATGTCTAGGCAAATTTTGGTATGCTCTTTTATTCGATCCATACTTCTTATTCTTTATGATTGTATCTATAAAGGCCTTTATTTCATTTTGCTTCAAGTTTATGTAGTCTTCAGTCTTGATCAAGGACAAGTCTTTGCTCAACAATTGGTTGTAATCACCTTTCTTCTTAGGATCATTATTTTCATTATATTGAATTGTTCTTATAGTTCTTGTATTCTTCAGCTTAGTAGCTTTAGATTGTTTCTTGTTATGCTCTTGAATTGCCATAACTGTGTAAAAGAGTCTTTGGTTTATTGAGAAGTATTTGTTTGAAATATCTGAAAAAAAAAAGTGTTAAATCGGTCATAAACTCTTTAAAAAAAAAAGAAATTTGAAAAAAAAAAAAAAAAAAAGAAATTTGACAAAATTATCATATTAACATGATTATATATAAACCTATTCTTCATCTTCTAATTCCGGTGTTGGCTCCGCATCGTCCAATATAGCATCTGGGGATTCTTTGTTTTCAACTTCTTCCTCATCACTTTCTTCTATGTAGTTTGCGCTTGTTGCTGATTTCTTACCTCTCTTTGATCTTGGTACAGAAACATCAACATCAACTCCATCCAAGTCTTCATCATCATCAAGAGCCTTGGCCTTTCTCTTCTTAGAAGTCTTCTTTGGCTCATCAACAACGAATTCAGCATCCTTGTCTTTGTTTTCATCAGCAACTACATCGTTTTCATCATCTACCATATCTTGTCTTTCATCTATAATCTTTTGGGCTTCTTCTTGAAGCTTAGCATACTTTTCAAGTTCGATTCTCTTTAGTTCTTGTTCCCTCAACTCTTGTTCTTCTTTTTCCTTGCTTTCTTGTAACTTTTCTTCTTCAGCATATTGCTTGGCTTCCTTTAATCTCTTTTCTAATTGCATATCAAAGTTCTTTTGTTCTTCAATAGAATCAGTTAGAGTACCTAACAATTCCCCCTTCAGCTTATCATATTTATGACCCAAGTCTTTAGGATGGAAGAAGGCAATCAAGTCCTTACTGTTTAGAACATATTCAATGAATTGGATGATATCATTAACATGAACTAATACACCTTCCATCTTTTCAATAGATCTTTGTCCTTGTGGGATCTTTGCAATCTTGCTGACCAAGATTATGTATAAGGAAATTTGGTTGAACTTCAAATCCATCATAAACTTTTCATAGACATGATCCTTGGCATTTACTCCAACTTCTTGTTCAACTAAATCAATAGCCCTTTGGTTGCTTTCAACAGCTCTATAAATAAAGTCAATAGATCCATCTTTGTAGTATCTCAACAACCAAACTCTTCCCAACATATTCAAGATATCAGCCTTACCGATCAAATCCTTTGTCTTAGAAAGAGCAATGGTGTAGTTGTCAATAGCCTTCAAGTAGTCATTGATAGCTGTTAGTTCCTGGGCCAAGTTGATAAAAACAGACTTGTCATTGATACTATCTCTACATCTTCTTAAAATTTGCAAAGATTCAGTATGCTTACCTAAACCGGCGTATACAATAGCAATACCTTGAGCAGCATAAACATTGTATGGATCCAAGTTCAAGGCATTTCTAAATAGCTTCAAAGCCTTTAGGTATGAACTCTTTAGCTTATAGTCACTTGGGTTTTGAACATCTCTTTTCAATTTTCTACAGATATTTATGTAGATGTTACCCAAGGTGATTAAAGCATATGAATCTTTATCAGAAACATTTTCCAAGGTGAATTTATTATGAATAATTTCATCTTCAATACCTAATGAAGTATCGGCCTTGATCATCCATGAGTGAATAGATCTTACTTCAAGGTTATAAGTATTTTCTTCAGTGATCTTCTTGAATAAATCGGTGCTATCTTTGTCCAATAAACACTTTCTTAATTGAACATAAAGACCCATGTTTTCAGGAACCTTTTCAATCAAATCATTGTATTTCTTCAAGAACAAAGACTTGTCTTCATCATTACTAATTTGTTCTTCAGTTCTGATGATATTGTATTCAATGGTATACTTAATTTTATCATCAGCGTGCTCAGAATTTTGTTCAAACTTTTGTAAAGCTATGTCAAAGTTTTTCTTGGCTTCTTCATACTTCCCAACACCATATTGGTAACAAGCCAAGTTGTTGGAGATATCCCAATTAATATCATTCTTCAAGAACTTCAATTGTTCAATGATCTTTTCATAGTAGAAGACACACTTTTCAAACATATTCTTTTGTTCATATAGTTGAGACAAAATGATGTATGCCTTTAAACTAACCATTTGAGATCTCTTGTTAATATTAACCAAATTGATATAAGTTTCTAGGTATTCAATACTCTTGGCTCTTATGGCGTCTGTTTGCAAGTATTGTCCAATAACAGTTTCGACAGATCTATCATTTAAGTTCAATACATTGATTAACTTTGTGGCATTCAAACAACCTAAAACGTAATTACCTTCTATAGAGTGTTTATCAATTTTTTCATTGAAGTTTTGGAATGTTAGGATAGCTTCATCTAAGAAGTTATCGCAAAATTCGATTTGACCTAAACCAAACAAGGATAAGCCATTCTTTTCATCAAGAGAGAAAGACTTTTGGAAGAACTTCAAGGCTTGTTTTAAGTTATTCATGGCAAAGAATGATCTACCAGCCCAGAATAAGGATATAGAAGCAATTTCCTTTGAAACTTGCAATTCCAATTTGTTTTCAAACTTCTTTTCATAAATTTCTATACAGGTTTCGTATTCCTCACAGAAGAAATAGTACATTTGTAAAAGAATAAAAACAGAAGGAGAAATTTCTTCAACATGAGTGAATTCAGGCATTTCTATGGATCTATCTTTTTGTTCTTTAAGAATAAACTTGTTCATGCTATAGATTTTCTTCAAGTCATTAATACTGGATGTATAGTTTTCAACAAATTGTTCATCATTCAAAGATTTGTTAATGGTTGCGTGGTATTTTGACAACAACAATAATATTTTTACATCAAAGTTGTCAGGGTTTAATTCTAGAGATCTTTCCCAAGCACTCATGGCCATTTCAAAATCTCCCAATTGCCAGTAACACAAACCACATCCAATTCTTGGATCAGGAATCAATACTGGGTTCATAAGAATCAATTCTTGGAATATTTTCAAAGAACCCAAGTAGTTTTTCTTTTGATATAGTAATTTGGCCTTCATCAATGAAAAGAAGACATTTTTGTTGGTTTGTTGTTGATTACTGTTTGAAGTAATGGCTTTAGTGAATAATTGTAAAGTTTCCAAGGCCTTGTCATATTCACCTTTTTGGTAGAATACATCTATAGTGGCTAACATATTACCAATCCAAATAGGTTCATATTGAATAGAGTGTTGTAAATGATATTCAGCTTTCTTTAAGCATTCCAATTTTTCAGAGTTGTCAGAATTTTGGAAGGTTGATTTGGATAAATCCAAGAAAGCCCAAGCCAAAAAAGTGTGTAAATGAGCAGATTCAGGACCTTGGAATTCCTTTAAAGCCAGTTCAATCAATTTTATCCCTTGTTTAACCTTGCCTGCTTTAACATAATTGATAGCAATAGTTAACCAGTAACTTTTATTACAGTTTTCTTCAATCAATAATTGAGTGAAATCTTCAGGGTTATCCAATAATGATTCTTTTTGCTTGAAATCTAAGTTAACCAATTCATCTTCACTGGATAGCAATGGAATATCCAAAGTACTTGGCCATTGCATTAGATTCTTGTATTCACCATAGCTGGTGGTAGCACTAGTAGTCATACTTGGTATTACAAATAAAGACCTTTATGTATTAATAAACAAGTTTTGTTTGGTTGTATATAATAGATTATTTTAGAATTGTAATTGTGAAGAATTTTTTGCCACTTTTGAAGTAGGGTGAAGTAATTTGGATTTCAAAAAAAAAAAAAAAAAAAAAAAAAAAAACAAACTTTTTGGGAAAGGAAAATTTTTCTTTATGGTTGCGAACACGGTGACTATCCGAAAACGGAAAAATATGCTACGTAGCGGGTAACTAATATGTTGGATATCGCTACCGAAATGGTCACATGTCAATATTATCACGTGCAATATTTTGATCACAATTTTCAAAAAAAGAAAAGATAATTTATTTTCATCTAAGCATTTTTCCCCAATTAGGAATATTTTGGAAAAAAAAAAAAAAAGTTCAACTAAACGATTTGATATTTTCAAAAAAACATCTTCAATAAGATAGAGCATATATTTATAAGAACCAAAGAAAACAAACACAACATAATGGAAGACATTGTAGATACTCCATTGGATACCACTGATCAAGTCAATGAGGTTAGCGAAGTTGTAACAGCTACCCCAGTATCAAAACTTCCACCTTTTATCGTAAAGAGATTATATGTTGGGAATTTGAATGCAATCCCTGAAGGCGAAACTCTTGAAATACTATTTGAGGATATTACAAAGAGATTTGAAAGATACGGTAAGGTTCTTCAAGATAAAGAAGATGCTACCAAAAGCAGTGTATATGTTGCCAAAAACTTTGGATACTTAACAATGAAATTTGATGATGCAGGTAAATACTCGCAATTATTGAAGAGTTATAACAATGTGAATTATAAAGGTAATAAGCTTATAGTACAAGAAGCCAAGGCAAGCTACAAAGAAAAGTTGAATGAAGAAATCAAACAAAACGAATTATTTGACAATAACAAATACAAAAAGCTGGAGATAAAGAATGATTATGAGCACTATAAGAAAATGAAGAACATCAAGTTAACCTTCAGAGATAGACTACAGGTATTACCTGGTAGAAATAGAGTAACCAAGAGAAACTATACTAAATCTAATAAGGATGAGGTTACAGGAAAGCTAGTGAAATACAATAACAAAAGAAGACAAACATTCAGAATATATTTGAATGGTGTTTTAAAGACATTTGTATTGAGCAACAAGAAGAAGCTATGGGGTGTTCAAAAGGGTAGAACTATAAGAGACTTAGCATTTGAGTTTGATACCAATACTCTAAGTTGGAGAAACGGTTTAGGACATACCATTGAACATCTGAATTACAACAAACTGGGTAGAAAGGAAAGACTTGAATTTGATAGTAGAAAAGAAGAGAATGATTTGGGATCCATGGAAATTGAAGAAGAAGAAATTGATAACGAAAAAATGGCTGATATATTTAGTAGAATTGATTTCGATAAACATGTTGAAGTTGGTGAAGATGGTTTAGGTGATAAGGACGAGTACGGTATAGATTATGAATTAAAGCACGGATTTTATGATTCAGATGAATCAGATGTGGAACCTAAAAAGGAGACCGTTAAGGAAACTTCAGAAGAAAGCGATGTTGAACTAAAATCTAGCTCTGAGTCTGAATCTGAATCAGCTTCAGAATCATCCTCCGAAGACGAATTTATGCCAAAGTTCGGTGTACCAAAGACCACAAACACTGAGACTATAAGCAATACTGAAACCTTAAGAGGACTGTTCCAATCCAAGAATACTGGTGATCAAGAAGATAAAACTTCATCTTTGAAATTAATTCACGATGACGACGACATTGATCATGACAAAGATCATGAAATCAAGCATATGGCTGAAAAGGCTAAGGAATACATAGCCAAAGAAACCACAACTCAATTGCAATCATTCGATAACAATACTGCATTAAAAAGAAATGCTGGTTTATTCTTTCCACATTTCAACTCCTTCTTCTTGCAACCACAAACTTCATTGAATAAGATCAAAACAACACAAATAGAAACCTTTGAAGACTGGGATGAAAAGTTCTGGGAAAACAGAGGTAAATGGACATATGAGTTCAAGAATAGAAAGAGAGGAGAATTGAAGAAGATCAGAAAGAGACAAACAACATCCAGTGTTTTATTATAAAACTTGAGTATATATATTGCTAATTAAACAAAAAAAAATACTTATTCATACTTTAAGGCCATTTCAACAGCAGCGGCACCCCAATCTTCACCATGGTTGTGCATGGACTTGGCTTCATCAATACCAGCTCTGGCAAGGGCTTGTTCTTCAGTTAAACAAGTTAGTAAACCAAAGATGATTGGCTTATTTAGTTGGAATTGTAGGTTCATGATGGCATGGGTGACAGATTCGGAGATGTATTCGAAATGCATGGTGGACCCTTTGATCAAGACACCAATAGGAATGACAACATCAACTTCTGGATGTAGGTGTTCGTAGAATCTCTTGGTGGCGTATGGCAATTCAAATGATCCTGGACATGTTTCAACAATGATGTTTTCTTCCAAAACACCAAATGATTTAAGCTTGGAAATACAACCATTGACCAAGGCTGAGATTATCTTATCATTCCATCTGGCATGGATGATCCCAACTTTAAGTTTAGATCCATCGTATTTAGCGTCTATTTGTCCTAATCCCTTAACAGCCATTATATATATTATATGTAATATTGTTTCTGGTTTTTTTTTTAGTAAATAAATTTCTAAAATAAAACATAATCAGCTTATATAATGATAATTACTAAGTGTATAACACTTTTTATATAATTTTAGTAAAATTTTTTTTTTTTTAAAAAAAAAAATGCGAAGGCATGACAGAAATTTGAAAAAAATATTAATGAAATAATGTCCGCTACGGAGCGTAAAAACAATACAATGAATGACTTCATCTTTTAATGCATATATATTCACAGATATCAGAACTCACTGTATGTTTCAACAATGTTGTCTCTTGCGTACTGGGAACCACCTTTGGTGTCCATCGCTTCAGCCGTATCTTCTTCAACATCTCCTAGGTTTTCTTTATCATTAGGCACAATGTTCAGTTGCACTGAAGGTGCGTACTTTGTATGTTCCAAGTTTTCAAATATGTTGATTAGTATGTTGTCCAGGTATTTTGGAGAGTTTGCATTAAACATGTTGGATTGTCTAACATCCAATTTATAGTCAGGTCCGTAGTATTCAAAGTAGTCGTTGTATGGAAGGTTTTCATCCAATAATACATTATTTAGAATACCTGTTTCATAACACCATGTTCTGGCAACATTTCTCATGGTATAACCACCACCACCAACAATCATCAATGGAATTCCAAAGGATTTTACATAGTTGACACAATTAGCATGCCCTTGCATGGACAAGTTGAAACACCCTAGACGATCTCCAGACAAGGAATCACCACCACATTGTAGGACAACAGCTGAAGGTTGGTACCATTCCATGATCTTCCCTATTACAGGTTCAAATACATTTTTATAAGAGGCATCATCAATACCGTCTCTTAAAGGAACATTGACAGAGTAGTTTTTACCCTTTCCTACACCAACATCTCTTAGTTCACCAGTACCTGGGAAGAATTCACCGTATTTGTGGAAGGAACATGTCATTACTCTATCTGTGGTATAAAAGGCTTCTTCAACACCATCACCGTGATGCACATCAATATCAATGTATAATACTCTTGGGTGGAATCTCAACAACTCAATGATACCAAGAACAATATCGTTCAAGTAACAAAACCCAGAGGCTTCAGATTTCTTGGCATGATGCAAACCACCAGCATAATTAATGGCAACATCACACTTTCCTCTGTTAAGTCTGGCAGCACCCTCCATGGAACCACCACCTGAAATGGCACAGTACTCATAAAGACCATCAAAGACAGGACAATCATCATTGATGTTGAACTTAACAGTTTCCTTGGCAAACTGATGAACATTATCTAAGGTGACTCTTGATAAGAAGTCAATGTACTCATCTGTGTGGAACTGGCACATTTCCTGTTTGGTTGCAGGCTTGGCTCTATATATCTCCATTTTCTTGTAAAGACCATAATTCATGATCAAAGAGTGGGTCATTCTAATTCTGTGTGGTTTCATAGCGTGTCCGGCCCCATATGCGTAGTTTCCAACATCAGCATCGTAAAAGTAGGCAACTCTTCTTTTATCGTTTTCTCTCAATCTGATACCATCAAAAGGGATATCTTCGTAAACCATATCAGTAAGTAGTAATTAATTGTTGTGTGGTTCAAGTAATATGTTTATCTAATTGTACAACAAAATATTTGAAAGAAAAAAAAAAACAAAAAAACAAATCCAGAAATCAGAAAAATAAAGCTCCAAAGAAAAAAAAAAAAATAATGGAAAAAATCGGGGGTAAAAAACACAACAGATTTATAATGGAATATGGATTCAGTTAATGGTATACTACTGCAGTTACAGATGCTATTTTGGCATTAGATAATAGATATTAAAGGGTTTGAAAAGCCTTTGATCTCGGGGTTTAGAAATATGTCCATAAAAAATAACTATATACATACATAGTATCATCAGTTGGAGTACTTGTCACGTAGTGATTCATACTTCTTCAGGTCATTTGCAGAAATCGAAGACTTGAAAGTCTTCATAACATGCTCAAAGTGCTTTAACTTAATGCTCAAAACACCCGAATCATTCCCGAACCAGTCTTTATCTGTGAATTTATCGTTCCACTCAGTTTTGTGAACATCAGGATGCTCCTTTTCCAGCTCGTTGATTCTCTCTTCTACAACGTAGTTATACACTTGGTTCACCAGATTCTGATAGTCAGCACCTGTTAAATTATCCGGAATATTTTCATTTACAAAAGAACTGCATTTCTCCCATTTGAAATCCAAGGAATACTTTCTTGTAAGCGTATTCAACAGGTTCAGCTTTTCGTTCATATCGTTTATTACACCGAGGTATATCAATTTGTCGAATCTCCCCGGTCTCGTAAAGCTGTCGTCAATAAGATCCGGTCTATTGGTGGCACCAATGACAAAGACATTCAAATCTCCGGATTGATTCACTCTATCTATTTCACTCAATGTTTGCGCAACAACCCTGTCCATATTGCTGCTGTTGTTCTTCGACGCAATGGAATCCAACTCATCAAAGAATAAAACACACGGCTTATTGTCAAATGCTCTTTTGAAGATTTTTCTAATGTTGCTTTCACTTTCTCCGATGTACATGTCAAGCAACTCAGGACCCTTGACAGAAAAGAAGTTCATGGAGAAGTTTGTCGCTATGGCCTTGGCAAGTAATGTCTTACCACTTCCAGGCACACCAAACAATAGCAAACCTGATCTTTTAAGAACCTTCTTCTCAAAGTTATCCGGTGGGTTTAGGGTTTTGATTATCTCTTCTTTCACCTTTGCTAGTCCCCCGATATCTTCCCATAACACCTTTGGGACTGTAGGTGCTCCTGCCTTGGTGGCTTTGATCTTTTTCATTTTCTCAATTTGTGTTTTGATGGCTGTTTCCGATTGCAACTTTTGAATCTTACAATTTGTTATTAACCTTACGAGCATGTAAGGGGTGAATGTATTTGTAATTTTAGCTATACTATCTAAGTCTAATGAATCTGTGATATATTTAGAGAAATCAGATTGCTTCAAAATATCATATCTTTGTTTTTCATTCACCAGATCAAAGTATATTTCGTGCACACAAAGTGATCTTACAAAATCGATGCTAGTCATTTCCAAAGAATTCGATGTAAATACAACATCAAACTTTTCTAGTAAACTATGGAACAAGTTGTATATTCTCAAGTCTACGGGATCATACTCGTGATCTTTAGGAAACAGCAGATGTACGTTCTTGAATAAAAACATGATTTTATCGTCGGTATTTTGTTTAACTCTTTTATCTACAATTTCAGTGTAAACATCAACCATCGCTTCTAACTTCATGTATCTTGACTTCATGTCCTCATTGCCCACACATATGTCTATAATATCAATTTGGAAGATTGCATATCCGTTGCATCTGGCAAATGTTCTGATCATGTGGGTTTTCCCAAATAAACCAACGCTTTCTCCATTGGTGTCTCCATACAGCAACAATCCCCTTTTTAGGGATTTATTTTCAAAAACAGATGTTATTTCTTGATAAGCTCGCCAATTATTGTCATATTTGAATTGTTTCAGTACTGGTGAATAATATAAGTGCCATTGTGGATATTGCGTATATTCCAAAGAAAAGGGATTTTCAAAGACTTTGTTGTCTATGATTGCATCTTTGCCATTTGCTTTGAATGGGAGATCTGAATCTGATACAACTCTGAACCATACGATTTGGCTAGAGGATATAACCGGTATGAACATGCCGTTTCTGAACCAGGTATTTGTAGATTTGCTCTTTATCAATTCGACTAAATTATTATCAACTTCTTGCCGACTTTCCACATTTATATGATTCTGATCCAAACAACGCTGCAGCGTAAGATTACATTCTATAATATTTTTATGAGATTCCATAGCTGTGATCATCACATCAACTTCATTTATTAAACCCTCAATAGATAACTCATAATACAAACTTGGTGGCACACATATTGTGTCCTCAGATACATCCAAACACACAACATTCACAACAATCTTCTTTTCTCGTGTTCCTGTTTTGATAGTCATGCAGTTAAGTTTTTTAACAAAAATTTCATGCTTCAAGATGTAAGACCGACTTAAGCACACAAAGTCGGTATACTGAAAGTCTCTAAGACCTTCAAAATGCTGTGAAGGTATAGCCTTGATGAACATTCTTTTGGTGTATGGATCAACAAATTTCGATATAAAAAAATAAAAAAAAAAAATGAATGAAATAGTGGAATTTTGAACCTTCTTTTTTTTTTTCCTAAGCAAAAAAAATAAAGGAGAACTTTAATTAATAATTTTTTTGAATATTCATCTATAAAGGATTCTTACTGCAACAACCCCCTGTTGAACAGATCCTGCTGTCTTTCAATTATCTCATCATTCACAGGAAACAAAAACCCATGGTGGGTGGTCTTTAAAATATTCTCATTGTCGGAATCACTGAACATGAACCACTGGTACCATTTCTGGCCCATTACTTGTTTCCAATTCTCATAGTACCCCAAGTCGTAAATATGTCCTTCATCTGTATGATCTTGTCCTTCTTCCATCAACAAATCGCGTTTATCTTTCTTGTCCTGGATGTTCATACTCTCGATCGTTGTTGTGTTCTTTAATATTAAATATACGGAGTATCCAGTGAATATAACCAATGTGATTGTGAACACTGTTGCCACTAGTAACATGTAACACAGCTTGAACTGCACTGTTCTCTCATCACCCTCGTCCATCTCTTTGATCCCGTAATACACATGCTTGAATGTATCTATCCAAATAACAACAGTGTACAACAAACTGGCAACCAGAAATAATATGAATCTCTTGTGGTTTTTGATTCCTATACATACAGCAAACCATGGGCAATGGTGATCCATCTTCAAGACACATGTATTACAAGTCTTACAGTGGTGGGATCGTTCTGGTTTCATGAACTGGCATCTGTCACAATACTTGAAATTAGACAGTTTGTATTTAGATTGCTCTTCAAGGTATGTTTCCACCTTTGCATGCGTGGTGTTATTCAAAAGGATTGGTGCTTCAGATTTAGGGGTTCCAAACCCAGGATAGATCACCTTGATGTAAAGGTATATGGAAATTATATAGAGCAGTAGAAGCGTGTATTTCTGCGCATATTGGTTGTAATGAACGTTTATGTATCCACTTATGCTGAAGAGAAGAATTGTAAATATAATAGGAAACATCTTCCAAAGTGGTGGACACGAGCTTAGTGCTCTTCTAAAATGTATGTGCATGTGATAGGTATTATAATTTGTGTTTGTGTAAAGGGCTCAAAGATTTCATGATTATGTTATGTATTTTAAAAAAAAATTACCCGAGTCTTCTGGATCGATTTTTTTCAAAATTTCACATTTTTTTTTTTTAAAATTTGAAAAAGTTGGTTTCAAAACTCCAAAGTGAACAATACATCTTTACCATAAATATATGGATTATTTTAATACAGACTCAGTTATTGATTCAATAATTCAATATCTTGGGTTCTTAGTTTCTTATGTTTTGATCAGAGTTTCTTTTACGAATGCTGTCACAATCCAACTGGTATACGCTCTTCTGCGAAGGGGAATATTGTTCATAAACGAATGGCTGAATGTATGTGCATACAACTACTTTAACAACGACAATAAATGGAAATATCTAGAGGAGGTTATCACAGCTAATAAAAAAGTGCTGTGTGTGCTCACAGGTGGAAGCAATGGTCTGGGCCATCAGCTCTACACGAAAATATCCTCAGAGTATTGTGAAAAATATCCAAACTTTGAGATGCTAGTTATAGACAAGGATCCAATGAATAAAACTCCACTTGAGAATATAAACTTTATAGAGCATGATTTTGTTGACAGAATTGGGAATAAACTTGACAACTACAAAGCAAAACAGTACGACTATACAATAGTAATTAATAATTGTGGGGCACGCTTTGAGTTTTATGATTTTCTTCAAACATGGAAAGACTCCTCGAAATTCATGGACCTTTTGAATATCAATACAATATCTGCATGTGACTTGCTCTCTATTTTTGAACCAGACTATATCATAACGATATCGTCCATTCTGTCTATGATCTCACCTAAAAACGGATTTCTGTACAGCTCAACAAAGGCGGTTATATCAAACATGCACGAAAGCTACGTACAGATGGAGAACAAAAAGGGGTTGTTGGTAATGCCTGGTCAATTAAGAGGAACTGGTTTATTTAAAAAGTTTGAGCCCATGTTCAAGAGCATGCCAAAGAAGTTCTTTTCACCATTGGTCAGCACTGATGATTTGAGTGATGAGATAATGACAGGTCTTGCTAATTTACAAAACAGAGTCATTGTGCGTCCGTACTATGGATACGCTATGAAGATATTATTGTTTATGCCGTACTGGATCCAGAAGCCCTTGAGAGTCCTGAGTAGTGTGGATGAAGTCGAGAATTAGTGTGAGAAAGTTTTTAATTAATATGGGGATGTTACCCGCCGTGGTTTTATTATACCCGCTTTAGGCGATGATCTAAAATTTTTTTAAGGAAAAAAAATATATATGCACGATAATTATTTTTTTGTCAAAAACCCCCAAAGTATTTTAGAAACTCTGAATACAGTTTGAAAGATGATAACAAAACCAGACACATAACATTCACTCTATATATTTTAACTCAAACCTCTATGTCTGATATATCAACAAGTGACAGCGGAAAGAAGATTTCCAAGCCGGTGTTTAAAAAACCAGCAGTCAACCAGTCAAATAATATCATATACAGACACCATTTCCTCAAGAAGCTAAACATCACCCCTAGTGAGTTCCGCAAGAACCAAATAATACAAAACCCATACATAATTCATAACAAAAGAAAGAGTATTCTTCAAGGACTTGTGGATGAACCAAGTCTGGTTTTATCGAGCACAGCATCTGCTAATCTGTCATATCAACGAAGCATCAATACAATCACCAAGCTTCACAGATACATTCTGACATCATCCCAAGCATCCCAGAACCCCTTGTACCAGAACAACCACTCCACTGCGTTGAATGCAAACATGCAGATCTCCTCTATGGCGTTCCACCCCTCCACAAAGAGATTCATAGCCGCCACAGGGACTGGTGAACTCACTTATTGGAATGTGATGGACACACAAATGGAAAACATCACCCAAGGTCACGATAGCATCATCAAGAAAATCATCATGAGCAAGAACGGAGCATGGATGGTGAGTGGGGATGACGAGGGGATTTTGAAGATCTGGCAAGCTGGAAACCTACGTTTGACCAAGACGATTGAGAATACCAGAGACGGGCTTGAAAAGGATCTTTTGACACTGGGGAATGTCCGTGATATGTGCTTCAACTGGGACGACAGCAAGATAGTTGTATGTGGAGATGATAAGCTTGTGAAGATATACGATTTCCAAAACGGAACCATGGAAAAGGTTCTTAAGGGACATAATTGGGATGTGAACTCCTGTGACTGGCACGAGAGCATGGGTCTTTTGATATCGGGATCCAAGGACAACATGATCAAGTTGTGGGACCCGAGAAGCAGCAAGTGTGTGAAGACGATTTTATCATACAGAAGCTCAGTAAACAAGGTGAGATTCCAGAAGTATACCCATGATGCCAATAAGAACTTCAAGTTCTATGCGCTTGGGAAGGATGCTGTGATGAAGGCTTTTGATATGAGAAACATGAAAATGCCAATCAGATCATACAAGGACAACAACTTCCACACATTTGAGGTTGACACCAATAATGGAAACAGACTTGCTTGTGGATTGAAGAACGGAGGCTTGCAGTTCTATGATACATCTGATGACTTGAGCACTTTCTACCACGAAATCCCATCTGCACATTCAGGTGCCATCAATGCTCTGGCGTGGTCTCCTAGAGGAAACTTATTGTTGACAAATGCCACAGACAGAACAATGGGTATTTGGACCAGAGGCGAGATTGACAACGAGCAGCTGTATTATAAACCACCGGCAGTAAAGGGAAGATAATTTTGATATATATATATGCAATTCTAAAATAATTAATATTCCACTCCTGGTGGATGCAATATCGTAATAATAATAATAATAAAAAAAACATAGAAATAAATTATATATACTTGGAAGGGGGCATGACTCATTTAACTGAAGGAACTTCAATGCCGAAACCCTTGCATGTCTTTCTCAAGTTTCTGTTCAACTTGTTGAAGTACTCATCGTCCAAGTATTGCTTCAAGATCTGGACATGCTCGCTGTTCTGAACCTTGGGGTTTGTGTAGAAGGTCTCTACTTTTTTTACATAGCTAATACTCTCTGGAAGCTGGTTGTAACTTTTGGCAAAGTCAATCAATCCATCCAAAATCAGGTCCTTGCTCAAATCCTCATTTGTAATATTAGTTTCGTATTTACTATTCTTGGAGTTTTCCAAATTAATGAAGAATAAGTTGTTCCCCCTCATTGTTGTTCTCTTTAATTCATCGATTTCTTCATGAGTAATAGGACAGTACTCTTGTGAGTAATAAATAACTCTCTTGGAGAAATCCTTGATGGCAAAGTCAAATTCTTTGTCAAAGTAATCATCATTGAATGATTTGTTGTAGATGTTGTATGTAATACAGTCTCTGTTTGTGCACATGATTTGAAGGAATACAGGAATGATTTCTATTTGCTCAATAATAGTCTCTTCATCATCATCTTCATCTTCATCAAGCAGATTCTTCATTGTGGTGAAGTTCTTCAACAATGCTTGTTGTTGTCTGTGTATTTCCTCAACAACAAACTTTCTTCTTTCTCTGGTGGAGTTGGTGGCATCAAAGATGGCCATATCCAAGTCGTTGTTGCTGTTTGTTAGGTTCTTGAACAAGGAGTTCAAAGTCAACTTTGCAAAGACATCTTTTTTGGACTTGTTCTTTGGAGAAAACAAGTCTTCATTGGAATTGTTACACATCATGTACATTTGCTTTGTCTTTGTATAAGAATCAGATCTTCTGATTTTTCCTGCATTGAAGATTTCTATTTTGAGCTTTGTATTCATACAGTTCTTGTCGTTTCTATCAACTTCCAAATGATCTTTGTTTGAAATGATGCTTGATGAACTCTTTTTGATGGAATCACCACCATCCTTGTAAATATCAGTTCCCTTTTGTAGATCCTTTTTGTTTAATTTGTTTGTTGGAATAGGATCTTTTAGGATTTCATTGGTACAGTTCCCCTTCAAGTACTTTTGAGTCATGAATTGAATCATATTCTGCGATAGAGTTGATTTTCCTGAAGCAGGAAGACCCGAAAGAATAAAAATGTACTTGTAGTGTTTTTTCACAGTATACTTCCTGCCCTTGTTGCTTCTTTTGTTGAATGTTTCCTTGAAGCTATTTTGTAATACATTGTTTGGTGGTGTATTTTCCAGAGAAGATACTATGGAGAAGTTTGAGTTTGTTTCTGATTTGGCATCATCATGGTTTAATGTTGATTGCTGTAATTGAGTGGACAACTTTGAAATATCATTTGAAAAGAATAAACCCTCATCATTATCATCATCATCTTCCTCTCTGGAAGTAACCAAGTGTAGTTGGAATTTTGTCTTATTTGGGGTGGATGGTGTTCTCAGCAACATCAAATCAGCATAACTATTTTGATCTCCATACATTGGATCCAGAATCTTGTACTTGTTCAAGCTTGATAAGGATACATTACTTGTCTTGTTGTGGGCATTCATCAGCATCATCTTCTTTAAGTTGGCATTGCTTACTTGTCTAGAAGTAACACCGCTGCTGGTATAGTTAGATGAAGGAGTCATAGATCTAATATCTTCAGATGGGATATATGAGCCTGAGTTGACTGATGTGATTCTTGCTAATGAGTTTATTTTGTTATGATTTAGAAACATATCGTTGTTAGACTTGTATGAAAACTCGTTCATGTTGTTGACAGAAATCACATATGGATCATCAGAAAGATCATCAGACAAGTGCTTGTTGTCTTTTAGAATGGTAAGATAAGAGTCATTGCTGTTGAATCTGCTTAAAGGCACGTGGTCGTTGTTATTCTCCATATGTTATTTTTAATGAATAATAAGACTATTACAGTAAAAGGTGTGTTTGTTGTTAAGTTATTACTGGGTATTGCTATGAATTGTTTCACAAAGACTGTTTATGATTATATATAAAAAAAGACAAATCAGGTGGGATTGTGTATTTTAATGGCAAGTCTCTCTTTTTTTTTTTTAAAAAAAGAAATGTATTAGGTCAAAAAAGAACCAAAAAAAAAGGTCAGAAAAAACTGGTTAGTGTGTATTTTTTTGTGTGAGAGGGTTCTACTAATTATTTTTCAAAGAGAGAGGGTGGCTTTTTTTTAATTTTTTTAATTTTTTTTTTTTTCGTATATGAATTATTTTGTTAACCATTACTAAAAAATATATAGTGTTATTATTATTCGGATATAAAGATATTATTACATAATAATCGGATATTAAAAATAAGTATCGGATTTTAATACTATGTACCGGATATAACACACGTGATCATCACCACAAAATATATATATTTACAAAAATAGTCATATACTAACAATTTCTCTCTTATTTATTTTTTTAAAAACACACACACCAAAAGATACTTACCTGCTGATTTTTCCCAAAGGTAAAAAAAAAAAAGTAAAAAATTTTCTGTTACCCATTTTTGCCTGGGTAAAAAATATAATAAAAAATTTTCTCTTTTTCTCTGTCGCAATGCCAGAATTCACAAAAAAATAAAAAATTACTCCTTTTTCATATATTATCATAAAAAATATAATATCATCATTTGGAAAAAACACCCAATATACAATCATCTACCATATTATATCAAAAAAAAGATGTCTTCTCATGCCTTACAAAACACCTGGTCCTTCTTCTTCAACCTACCACCAAGTTTAACTGATCCTTTAGAATCCTGGGAAGACCAATTGGTCAAGGTTTGTGATATCAACTCCTTGGAACAATTCTGGGGTCTTCAAAACTCCCTTCCAAACGTCAAGGATATCAAAACCGAATATATGTTCTTCAAGGAAAACATCCAACCAAAGTGGGAAGATCCTAAGAACGAAAAAGGTGGAAGATTTGTTATTCACTTGAATGATATAAACATTGAAAACTTCTGGAACAGATTGATGTTTTCCATCTTAGGTAACGACAAGTTCTTGGTTGACAATGACTTAAGCGACTTGATCAATGGGTTCTATATCTCCTACAAAAGAAAGCTGTTCAAGGCTCAAGTATGGATCAAGGATTGCACAAACACAGACAAAATCCAATTGTTGGGTGAATTCTTGTTGCAACTATTGAACAAGTCCAATGGATCCATAGAAGACGAATTAGCTGGAAAGCCAGTTGAGGTTGTTGAGGAAGTCTCCTCCGATGACCAAGAAGAAAAGGCCTACAAGATATACTTCTTCTCCCAAGACAGAAACAACAAGGATGCTGTGAACTTATCCTTCAAGTTATAAAAATGAAATTGTTATTATATATCTCCGAAACTCTTCTAAAAGGATTATTATTTTTTTTTTTTAAACCTGATTTGCTCTCATTTCCCAATTAGGAAATATTCTGTAGTAAAAAAAAAAAAAGAAATAAGGCGAAAATTTTTCTGTTTCACCACACAAGTTTTTTTTTTGAATACAACAGTAAAACAAAAAAAAAAATTTTCTTTATTAATAATTTTATTATTTTTTTGATGTCAAAATATCAAAAAAGTGTGTTTCTTTTAGTTTGATTAAGATAATGAAAAACAACCCATAAACCATCACATACAACATGTCCGCTGAAGAAGTACAAGAAACCAAACCATTGAAAACCATTGCCCAAGTGGACAACTCCGCCTTTCTAAGCAAGTTAGACACCTACGAAAAAAAGCACCCATTGAAGGATGACTGGTCATTTTGGTTCGTCATGCCTGGTGAAGATGGTAAAAACGAAGACTGGGGTACTTTGATCAAGAACATCCACACATTTGGTACCCTTGAAGAGTTCTGGGGCCTTCAAGCTGCATTGCCAACAGTTGAAAATCTAACCACTGAATACATGTTCTTCAAAAAGGGTATCAAGCCAGAATGGGAAGATCCTAAAAACGATAAGGGTGGTAAGTGGGTCATCTCATTAGGCCACGAAGAATTAGGACTTGATGTGATAACCAAGTTCTGGGGCCGTATCATGTTCTCAATCATTGGAAATAACTTCAAAAACTACGAAAACATCAATGGGTTTTATATCTCATTCAAAAAATACTTCTTCAAATTGCAAGTATGGACCAATACCACAGACCCTGAAGTTGTTGGACCTATAGGTGAGGCCATGAAGGAATTGCTGGTCAACTCAGAATTCGGAATGCATGAAGAATCACAAATGAGACAAAATAACGAATTCAATCCTACAAGATTCACCAATAAAAACCCTCAATACTCACAACTCCATAATGAGGAGAAAGCTAAGACTAACAAAAAAGGCCGTGGAAACAGCAGCATTCCTGTTGAACAAATCAAAATCGTCTTCAACCACCATAATAGAGATAACGAGTACGATGAAATCGTCATCAACTTGATTGACAAGGTTGAAAAAGTTGATAAAGTTGATAAAGTTGACAAAGTTGACAAAGTTGAAAAGGTTGAAAACATTGAAAAGTAAGCTGATTTTTGGTATATATAATTGATATAAATGAAAAAAAAAAAAAAAAATAAAACATTTAACTAATGATATATATAAATTTTGCTTTTTTAATCAAAATCTAATCCGCTTTGTAAATACAAACCTATAATCAAGACGGCATAGAATAGCAATAGTAATCCACCCTTCAAGTAGTTACTCTTACCCTCACTGTACAGATGAGTGAACAAAAATACAGAACTCAAAGTAGCCATCACATCAAACTTTGGGAAAATCAAGGTGAATGCCCACTCTTTGATGCTGCCAACAGGCTTTTCTCCAAAGTTCATCTTCACAATTGAGTAGATGACCAATGCAGGAACTTGTAACAAAACCACTTGCAGAACATAAGCAGCACCAATTTCCATAGATAAGGCAACATTACCGTTTCTGGCAAAACTGTAAGCATTCAAGAATTCAGTCAAGTTCGGGATCAATGCAAAGATTGTTGCTCCCAGGAACTTTGGAGTCAGGTATGGGAAGGCCTTGATAATAAAGTCCAAGGAATCAATCAGAATCTCTGCAATCAATGAGTACAAAATAGTTGCTGTTAATAGAATGGTAAAAGACTTGATTTTGTTCCAGTTAGGAGCATCGTGGCCTTTGGCATGATCGTCGTGGCTTGTGACTGATGCCATTTGGTGGATTGTTCTAGCTGGTGTTTGACTATCTGCTCTTCTGATGCTATCGCTGACTATTCTCTTGCTGCTTGTGGTAGTATCGGTTTTATGGGTATTTGGAAGAGTCCAGATCATTGAGGCATGTGTCTTCAAGGTAAACCACAGCCCCATGGCGTATACCAAGGCAAGACATATGGCAATTACTCCACTCAATGGCTTGATCTTGCTTTCAAAGAAATCATCATCTTGTAAAGGACGGTTTTCAAATCTACATCCAGAATCTTCATCACAGATCATTACTACTCCACCATAAATGATATAGAACCATGAAGGTATCAATAGAGTTAAGATAGCAAAAATCAACATGGCAGAGGATACACCAGCAGACTTTGGATTATAGTGTTGTGTCTTTTTGTAGAAACTACCTCCTAACATACTTAAACCAGGTAAACACAAAGTACCTGCTAGTAAAGACCCTATGATACCACCTTCAACTAAAAGACCCTTGTTTGCATTCAATGCAACTGCATACAAGAAGATTTCAATAATAGTGGAGAACAAGGCATTGATCACAGAACCCAAGGCCATAGATGTGGATATGGAAATAGATGCAATGGCTCCACCAATGTAAAAGGACAGAGGGAAAGTTGAAATCAAACACATGACGAATAATGTTAAATCATCAAATTGCTTGAATACAAAGAAATCCAGAATTGTAATGAAGACAACTAGCATCAAGTTCATAACAATAACATTTGTTCCGTCTATAGTCAATTTGTAGTACTTCCAACCACACCACTTGTATGTACAGATAAGAATATCTTGTAGTTTGATATCTGTCTTCAAAAGAGATTGAGTTTCGTTATTCATTGAAAGATTGATTTTCTTTAAAGGAGCAACATTGTAACTCAATGGGAATTTCTTCAATACCCCAAAGATAACCAGCAACATGTGTGACATTGGGATACTAACAACTCCTAGCCATAAAAGAGCAACATAAACATAAATGACAAGTCTTAAGATGACGTTAACAAATGTCTTGTAGACCATCCTGCTCCATGTTTTGGTGATTCTTACACGCAAAGAGTCGTTGATGGTATACTTGGCCTTGACAGGCATTGAATTGTAGTTAGTTCCTTGGTAAACAGCCTTCTTGTGTACTTCTTCAGAGTGTAAATTTGTCAATACACCTGAATCCAAGTACAATACCTTACCGAATGGGAAAATAATGAAGTTGATCATATTGAAGAAGATGTTGAATATGCTTTTGGCTTCAGTAAAGCCATTTATAGGCAAGATCAACAAAAACATTAGCAATGCAAGGACAAATAGGACTAGGGATAGAGATAAACCTATGGTCATGCAATAAAATATGTTGCATAGTTTTATGCCAAAAGTAAGATCATCTTCTCCGTGTCTGATGTCCCTGCTTGTGACTGGCAATGCATTGGATGAATCAATACCGTTGTACATGTCCTTGATAACAGATTGATCTATACTTCTGTCTTTTTTGTACAAAGCAGGTTTCCATATCTTAACACCAAAAGGGTGGATGGTATTAATAGCATCTTGTCTTTCTTGTAAGGTGATGTCTTCAGGTGGTTGTGAAGCATCATCGCTGTTGTCTCCAGAGAGCATCTTAAGCAGATTGTTACTAGACATTTTTTAGAAAGAGGGTTTTTTTGGTTGTGAATATAAAGATGTGTATAAATTTGATTTGTTATCTTAAGGTTGTTTAAATAGATAAATTTTTTCTTTTTTGGTATGTGTCGTATCTTGTTATTTTTTTCCCCCCCCCCCCCTACCCACATGAAAACAAAAAAAAAGAGGATATCCATATAAATAAATAATTTTTAAACTTTAAAAAGAATTTTGAAAAAGAGGATATGTAGCTAATAATTGGAAAAAAAAAACTGAATATATTAAAACAACAGAAGGTATATTATATTTGTTTTTGATTAATAAATGGTGTTAGTCTTCAGCATATGGTATATTAATAGAAGTTTTTGTTATCGGATATAAACTCAAGACATATGGGTTCTAGTAATATACATTTTTGTTGTCTATAAAAAAAGGCATTCTTCACTGGTGTTAAACTCTCTCATCAAACATTCCTATTTATATATGTAAAATTTTATGGCATGTTTTTATTAATGTAAATAGCAATAATGTGGGTCTTTGTTTTTTTTTTTTTATAAGTAGGTTCCTAACATAATAAGTATTTTCTATTAATTAAAGAATTTATAATTTTTTATGTTGCTACATACACGTGATGTATTATATCCGATATGCGGATATAAGAATTATTTAGATAACCCCCCCAAAACAGGAAATTTTAACCCCGCATTTTTTTTGTTTAAAAATCTAATATACCAGATTTTAAAATTTACAAGATCAAATAAATTAAACCCCAAAAAAAAATTTTTTTTTTTTTCTTTTTTTTATTATAAACATACTCTTTTTTTTGTCCTATATTTAGACAAACAAGATTAAATACATAACCAAAGAAAAAACATAAACACTACTATTATACAGACCTCCATAATGATATTCAATAACTTATCTATCCAGGTTCTAGTACTTTTGTCTACCTTTATCCTGAATATATCATCAAATGAAAACATACTTGAGAAAAGAGATTACGTCACCACAAGCATAGTTACTCATCTATCAACACTTCCTGCTGGTAATGTTGTAACCATCCAAGCAGCCACTGTTATTACTGTTCCAGGTGTTGCTCCAGGTGCTGTTCCTACAACATCTACAACCACTACTCCTGTTGCTGGAGTTCCAACAACAACATCCTCTACAACAACTCCTCCTGCTGCCGGTGCTGCTGGAGTTCCGACAACAACATCCTCTTCTTCTACAACCACAGTTCCAGGTGCTGTTCCAACAACAAAGTCATCTTCATCATCATCTTCTACCACCACAGTTCCAGGTGCTGTTCCAACAACAACATCCTCTTCATCCACAACAACTGTTCCAGGTGGTGTCCCAACAACAACGTCATCATCTTCATCCACCACCACAGGTACAGCCAGTGTTACAACCAACACCACTCCTGCCACTGGTAACTATGTCACTCCTACAGCTGTGGGTGTAACCACAAGTGGTGAGTTCTTGGGTATTGCTCCAACAACAACCACCCAAACCAGTGGAGCTCCTTCAAGTTCAACAACAGGTTATACCGGACCTAGACTAAACCCATCCACCTACATAACTCCCCTGCCTTCATTCCCAGTAACCACCTTGAGCATTGAGTCTTTCCAAACTATTACCATGAAGCACACAACCTATACTACAACAAGAGGTAAAACATCCATGTACGTCACCCTGACTGTTCAAAGTATGGTTGAAGTTGTTCAAACAACATTTGCCCAAAGATTCAAGACCATGTACTCAAGCACATTTGGTGGTTCTTCTGGATCCATTGGTATGGGTACAATCAAAGGTGATATCGGAAAAGTCAAAACCAGCTACCTGTGGACCCAAGACGGTTCAAACAATGCCATGATGAATAAAAATAACTGGGGTTTATTAGGAATGCTCTTCTCATTGTTATATATGTTTATATAAAAAGATTATTTTTGATATATTTTTTTGAATGATTCTTCTAAAATCTTTAAACCTTCATCGATCTCTTCCTTTTTGATATTCAAAGCAGGAACAAATCTTAAAGTTGACTTACCAGCAGTGATGACTAAAAGACCGTTTTCTTGACACAACTTGACTAGGTCCTTTGGTGGTTCTTTGAATTCCAAACCAACCATCAACCCCTTTCCTTTAACGGTAATACAAACATCTGGGTTTTGTTCAACGAATTTTTGGTTCAATTGTAATTTCAAGTATTCACCGATTTCTTCAACATTCTTTAAAAAATCCTTTTCAGTAACTCTATCAATGACATGATTGGCAACAGCACATACCAAAGGATTACCACCAAAGGTAGTACCATGATCACCTGCCTTGATGACTTGGGTGAACTTGTCATTGACGATGATACCACCTATTGGAACACCATTACCCATCCCCTTGGCGAATGTAATAGCATCTGGATGGGCTTCTTTTGGATAATGACTGTGTGTCCACAATTTTGATGATCTACCAACACCACATTGGATTTCGTCATACACTAGTGGGATATC
>JAJMDJ010000288.1:0-23733 GCA_030573495.1 Hanseniaspora nectarophila
ACAATAGATTCGTTTATGAATCTATCATAGAATTTCTTGAATTCATCAGTGTTTTCCGTTTCAAAGCCTTCGCTTTTCATTAATTTGATTGATGGTGGTGTAGCTGATCTTGATAAAGATGCCATATTGCTTATAGTTGCCAAAGGACTTGTTATTTGTGGTTTACTACCTATTCTATACTTGCCTAAAGTTTCTTCATCAGAACTAGACTCATTTTCAGTGTTATTTGAACTCCTGGATCTTTTAGGCGAATCAACTATATCACCAAACTCCTTGTTGGGAAGGTCTGCATCTAAAGCAGAACGTTTAATCTTTGATGTAAACATTACGATTGGAAGTTATATTACTTTTATTATTGTTGTATTTGATTCTAAAAAAATAAAAAAGCAAGTATGGTATACTTTTATGAACTATTCAGATGATATATTTTGTTGGGGTTTCCTTAGTAATATATTATTATTCATTTTTTTTTTACATGAAAAAAAAAAAAGCAATTAATTTGTCAGATACACCTAAAAAATTCAAGTCAAACTAAGGAAAAAAAAAAACAAAAAGAAAAAAAAAAAAGAAAAAGTAATGTTCGTTTTCCACTTTAGGCATTTGGGTAAACAAAAAAAACAAAAAAAAAATTGAAAACAAGATAGATCCTTTGTTTAATTAAATCACATCAGTTCTTATCAGTATATTTGGATAATTTTTTTTAAATCACAATATTTAAGTATTTCATATATAATCATCATTGTGTAGAATCCAATTGTTCATTTCCTACATATGTCCATCCTCCAAATTGTTTTTGTACACTTTCACTTAAGAAATCATTTACAACACTATCAACTGGTTTCTCATTGGTGAACTCAGAATCAAAGTTTGAAGTGTCCAATGTGCCTTCGACTGATGGCTTGAATGGTGGTATGTAACCCTTCATGACTAGTCTCTTCCATGACAACTGAGAGAAGAATTGGTGGTTTTTAATTTCAGAACTTCCGTTAGCACCCAATCTCTTAGCAGGGTCTCTGTTTAACAACTTGATTAATAAGTCTTTAGCATCTTCGTCAAACCCGTCTGGGAATCTTAAAGGATCTTGCAAGATTTTCTTGTACATTTTAGGTACATCATTATCGTAATATGGCGGTAATCCAGTTAACATTTCATACAATAGCACACCCAAAGTCCACCAGTCAACGACTCTTGTGTAACCATGACCAACTAGTAGTTCAGGGGCCAAGTATTCAGGAGTTCCACAGAAGGTGGCGGTTTTATCATCCTTCTTCATGTCTAATTTACATAAACCGAAATCACACAAGGCTATGTGACCTTGGAAATCTAACAAAATGTTTTCAGGCTTTAGATCTCTGTAAACAATATTCATTGCGTGCAAACTTTCCAAGGCAACCAAAAGTTCTGCAGTATAGAATCTTGATCTACTCAAAGAAAATCTTCCTTCTCTTTGGAGGTGGTAGAACAATTCACCACCATTAATTAATGCCAAAACTAAGTACAACTTATCTTTACTTTGGAAAGAAAATTTCAATGGAACAATGAACGGACAATCAATTCTTGCCAAGACTGTTCTTTCAGCAATTGTATGCACAATTTCACTGTTGTTAACAATGTATGCCTTTCTCAAAGCCTTTAAGGCATATATCTTTTGAGTGTCTTTCTTCTTAACCTGCATGACTTTACCAAACGAACCCTTTCCAATAACCTTCAATAGCTCAAAGTCATCTATAGTTAACTTTTTGTTGACAGATGGCTTGTAGTCAACAGTGATATTAAGCCTACACCCATTTTCACCCAATTGAACCCATTTGTGATTGAATAAACGTACTGTATTGAATGAATATTCTTCAAGATTTAAAGGTAAATCAAACGTTAGCAAGTGAACGTCTTGGTTATTGATTACTTTTTGCAAAGTTTCATTATCACCAGCATTGTTTATCAATGACTGTGATAACAAAATAGAAGGGATTCTACAAAAGACATCAATTCTTAAATGTTTCAGCTTTCTTGTAACATCAAAAGTAGATATTTTATTAAAGACTGGGTGGTCCATGGTTCCTGATTCTGGTTGAATTGTAGCAGCTGTGTTGTCAAATTCTACAGTGAAGTAAATCAAGGGATTCAAGTTCTTAGATCCTGGCAGAGTTATTGTTGAAGGAACAAACTTAGTCGCAATATGACCAGGCATGGAGTTTGGATCTTCTAATTGATTACTTAATCTCAAGTTTTCCATCAGAGAATTCAATTCCTCAAGTTTGTTAGCTGGTTGTTTATCAGCACTTGAGTTCAACAATCTTGTAAGTAGCTGTGGATTGTAAGCCAATGGGAAAGGCAAGGCAAAACCATCACCACTGTATATTTTCAATGTCAAAATACCAGAGGCTCCTGTTTGTGCGTTTGAAGGCTGAACAGCTGAGTCTTTATTTTGACTATTTGATGGGTTGATGGAGAGATTTTCCATACCAATATTGTTTGGGTTATCATGGGTATTATTGGTTACGTCTTCTTTTTGGGATTTGTCTTGTGTTGACTTGTGGTCATTGGTTCTATCAGCTCCAGAAATTGCTGGTGCAAAAGTTTGAGAATTTGCTTGTATGCTATGTTTTTTAGGAGCGTCTACATTGGCGGCATTGTCAGATGATTTATTGCTAACAAGTTTAGGGGATTTTTGTTTACTTTCTGTTTTGGCATCAGAAGTCTTTTCACCTCCACTGAGGTTAAACTTTTTCTTCCATGAAAACATATTTTAATATATAAAAAAGAAAGTGTATGGTTGATTATTTTGGGGGGCTTTTTTATTTACTTATATTCAAACAAGACTTTACATAAACTCTTTATTAAGCTTATAACTTTGTAGCTAATTTTAGGCGCACAGAAAAACAAACAATTTAAGAAAAAAAAAAAATTAACACAGAGATGAAACCTTTTCACCTAATATTTGCATATCGGAGGAATTGTTGAAAGTCACAACCAAAAAAAAAAAAAAAGATGATATTTTGAGACACATGCTAAAATCCGTGGGAATTCTTACATCAAGCGTTATTCTAGTCAAAGCAAAGTTCATTCAGAAATTGAAAATAAATATATAGAATATCATTTGTTATATAAGTGGTCATTAATCTCTTTATTTACTCAATAAAGGATGTGGTAAAAATTATTGCTGATTACAAATCTAGGTCATAACAGTTGGTTCTTCAGTACCAATGAACTTCTTGAATCCTAAGAATTCAACAATGCTCTTGATGTCATCCTTCAAGTAGGTTTGGGTTTCAGCGAACAAGTCAGACTTTTCGTTGCTGAACTTTTCAACATATAATCTGATTGTAGCACCAGAAGAACCAGTACCAGACAATCTCAGAACACATCTTAAACCGTTTTCTAACTTGAAGTATAAACCTTGGTTGTTAGAAACACTGCCATCTAAGTCAGTGTATGAGAAGTCACCTCTTTCAATGATCTTAGAACCACCAACAGATGTGTGTTCACTATTTTCATTGGCAACAACTTGGCCTAAAAAGTCAACAACCTTGCTGGCCTTTTCACTAGATAAGTCTTCGTAATCATATCTAGTGAAGAAGGTACGTCCGTACTTTTCCCAGAAGTCTCTTTGGATGTTGGCAATAGAGACAACATTTTCTGGGTTTTCAAAGTTGTAGGTGGCCAAAACATTTAACCAAGCAATGATGGCCCATAAACCATCTTTTTCTCTGATGTGATCAGAACCAGTACCGAAACTTTCTTCACCACAAATACTCAATTTCTTGGCATCGAATAAAGCACAGAAGAATTTCCAACCGGTAGGAACTTCGTAACAGTTGATACCGTATTCAGCAGCAACCTTGTCTATAGCAGAGGAAGTAGGGAATGATCTGGCCAAACCCTTAACGTCATTTTCAAAGTATGGGATGTAGTTTTTCAAGGCATATTCGGAAATGATGGCAACGGAATCACCTGGGGAAACAAAGGTAGATTCATCTCTTTCATTGTCGTAACCAAAGATCATGTTTCTATCACCATCACCGTCACTGGCAGCACCAAAGTCAACCTTGTTCTTGACAACGGTATCAACTAAAGTATGGGCATAGGTCAAGTTAGGATCTGGATGTAAACCACCAAAGTCTGGCTTTGGAACACAGTTTTGTAATTGATCTAAAGGAACACCTAATTCTTTGTGTAAGATTTCAACAGCGTATGGACCAGTAACACCATTTAAGGCATCGAAACAAACATTGAATTTACCGGTAGAGACGAATTTTTTGATCTTTTCAAAGTCAAAGATTCCCTTCATGAACTTGGAGTAGATGACAGTGGTATCAATAACTTCAATGGTCATGGAACCATAGACATCAACATCAATAACTTGGGTGTTACAGTTGGTCAAATCAATTTCCGGTAAGTTTTCAACAGTTAAGTAATGATCTAATTCACAAGATTTTTGGTAAATGACATCAGTGACACTTTCAGGAGCTGGACCACCGTTACTTAAGTTGTATTTGATACCTAAGTCACCCTTTTCACCACCTGGGTTGTGGGAGGCAGTTAAAATGATACCACCAGTGAAGTTTCTATCTCTAATGATGTTGGAACAACAAGGAGTGGACATGATACCATTCATGTGACCGAAGATCAAATGTTTGACACCGTTAGCAGCACAGATAGCAACAATCTTCTTCATAACAACATCGTTGTAGTATCTACCATCACCACCAATGACTAACTTACTGTTCTCCTTTCCTTCTGGAATGGAGTCTAAGATAGCTTGGATGAAGTTTTCGGTGTAGTTAGCTTCTTCAGAGAAAACCTTGACTTTCTTTCTTAAACCAGAGGTACCTGGCTTTTGATCCTTGAATGGAGTGGTTGGAACCTTTTTAATGGTCAACTTTTCAGAGCTTTGTAAAGACATTTTTTTTTATATATGTAGAGAAAACAAAGAGAATAATAGACTAAAAAATAGAAGATGGAATTTGTTATATAATTCAACTATTACTATAGATGTTCTTTTGTTATTTATTGGTTTTTTTTGAATTATATATTTTTATTATTATCATTAAATAAAATTAAGATCAAAGAGAAAGAAGAGTTGACACCTTAATATATATACCTTTGAAACATTGTGTTTATGATTTGACATAAACACGAAAAAAAAATAATAAAAAAATTGCCCCTTTTTATATCTTAATTTTTTTTTTTCTCTTGAAAATTATTAATATTTTTTTTTGGATATTTTTTAAGTTTGTGCCCCAAATAAAAAAAAATATATACATAAAAATCCCTTTCAAATCAGGAAAAAATAAAAAAAATAATCAGAATAAAATTAAAGGCCATGCGTGTTGAATTTATTCATGTCATACAAAAAAGAAAGAACAAGATACATTCGATCAATTGGTCCATTGCATTGTCATAGCAAGCTGTTATTTTTTTTTGGTAAGTCATCATTGCCACCATATCCCACCTGTTTCAAAATATAAATGACTTGCTCATCATTTCCCTATCACTTTTTTTTTCACTGAAATATTCAATACACAAGCACCTTATTCTCGGTACACTTTCTTTTTTTCTTCAAAAAAAAATATTCACTTGTTATCTAAATCAATAAAAAATGCTGTAGGGATTGTGGAGTAACATCACCCACATTTCAAGCAATTTCATGGAGTAACAAAAAAAAAAAAAAAAAGAAGCCATGTGGAGTACATCTCTATTGTGTGTCGTTTTCGAGTGGCAAATCATTATCCATGGCATTCACCAGATCATGTGCTTCTGCTATGGCACCATCTATGGTGGATAAAGTCTTCAGATCATAAATCTTCTTTAAATGAAAATTGTTATAACAAACACCATCATTCTTATACTCAGTAGAGATTTGATCAACAAGTTCTTCTCTGAAGGCATCCTTTCCTTTTGAATGCAAATCATCTATTGAAAGATAATCTAGTTTCTTTTCATTCAATGCTGAATTTATATGGATACATGGGTAAGGCTCATCAACTTTTAAGGTATATGCCCATTGTTTGGCATCACCTCTATCTTTAACAAATAACTGGTTTTCTTCATTGTGGAAAAATTGAATATCTACAGGATTGCTTTCAATTAGGTCTGAAAAGACTGCCTTGTGTTGTCCTCGTATACTTTCTTTGGAAAGTCTTTGCTTTTTTGTTGGCAACTTTTCAGCTATTAAAGATCTTTTATTCTTACTAACACAGTACTTGTTCTCAACCCCAAATACAATTCTTGTAACAATCAAGCAACGATTTTCTTTGCCATCAAAAACAGTCTTGCTAGGAGCCAAACAACACATGTTTATGTCGTATGGTGCTGTTTCTTTTTTAACGTATCTACCAATACTAACAAGATCATTTTCGAGCAACAAATCAACAAATGAGATAAATGCTAAGTAATTGGCTTTGTTTACTGGAACCTTATTAGAATAGAAATCACAAGTGATGATTTGTGACTCGCCTGTCAAATATTCCACAGGAAAGTTTTGTTTATCCATGGTATACATTGGTAAAATGTTCTTATTAAATAAAGCATGGCCAGGAGCTACATCAACTTCACTTTCATCTTTGTCATCATTTTCCGTATCCAAAAATGTTTCCTCCACAGGAATCCTCAGAGTTGTTAATGTTTTAAGTTCATCTTCATTCAAATATGAGTAACAGTCTCCATTTTTATAAAGAGTTTCAAGGTCCTCTTTTTTAAGTGGTGCAGCCTCATCAACTGTATCTCTGTGGTATAATGCTAGTTCATTTTTAATTTTCTGGAGAGATCCATCATTCTCAAACATGGTAACCTTTGATTGTGCCTTAGTCTTTTTAATCGCAGGATACCCCAAAACAGGAATTCTGTTGACCTCATATTTCGTAGAATTTTTATTTAGAACGTTGGTATTGAATATCAGATCTCCTTGGAACACCACTCTAGGATCAACGCCTTGGAAATCCTTGAATTCAAAGTAGTCCAATAAACTAGTCAAAGATTTAACCTCGGATTTGTATTGACAATGCTCACTGCTCAATGAAACAATCCTTTCAGAAAGCCAATACAATTTACTGTTATTATCAGCAGCTTCATTTGCTGTTTCTTCACTCATAATAAAATTGAAGTTCATATTAAAGGTATTTTTGTTTCCTTTAGCATTACGTTCACTAAAGAATTCATTTAAACTTGTTAGGGTATTAAGAAAAGTTTCTAGTTGGGACTCGGATATGTCTTCAAATACCTTTGCATTCTGTGCAAGAATAAAAAAATCATTGGAAATATCTTGAAACATAGTATTGGTTTCAACCTTTGTCATGTTTTCTATGACATCAATTAAGGGCAATAAAATACAATTTTCTTTGCTTTCAAACCCATCTATAACATCCATTGATTCATCAAACTTGTTATATATTTTCTGTAAAAGCGATAGGGCACCTTGTTTATTTTGTTGTAATGTATTCAAGTTCCAATACTTCATTAAATTGTTGCCAATATCTATAGGTAAAAGACTTAATGAATTCATCGCATTGGAGTCATTTTGAGAATTCACATTAGATAGAATTACTGAAATCAGGTTGTTCAGTTTAGCTCTGGTCTTGTGTGTATGATAACGCTCCTTGTAGATCAGATGATATAATATTGATTTGATGTGAATGGAATTATCAGCAATGTTGTTCATTCGGTTATCCAAAATAAAACATTTGAAAGACTCCAAAGAGTTAATTCCCAGATCATTAAATTTGGACATGCTATTAGGAATATAAAAAAAAAGTTTGTTCTTTGGTCCTGTATCAGTATTGGCAAAAAGAATAATTATAATAAAGAAAAAAAAAAAAAAAACCATTTGAAAATTTGAAAACACTTTCGCGTTTTAATCAATTCTTGATATATTTTTGGTTAAACCAGAAATTTACACGTGTCACGTGCAAATTTGGCATCAAATTTTTTTTTTGGTGAAAATTTTTTTCTCTCTTTCTTTCTTTTTTTTTCTTTCTTCCTTGATTTCAAAATATTTCACTCAGCTTTCGTATTCAGTCTTCTTTTTCTAAAAAGTTATATATATATACTAAAGTATCACCTTACAATACACAAACCTAAAAAACAACATCACATATAATAATGTACAGCAAATCTCTAGGTATTGCTAGACACATTGCCAACACAAGCAGCTCTCTAAATGAGGTTGCTCAAACTGTTCCAAAACTTACATCTGCCCAAACCATCAACATTAAGAACTTGAAGACATTATCTCTTCTTACTGACTATAGCAACATCTTACACAGAAGAATCAACATAAATAAAAGACCTGGTGCTCTAGCAAGAAAGCTAGGGACAAGTGCCTACTTCACCGATGACGGTCAACGTGTGTTCTGTACCGTTTTGGAGTTCAATAATGTTGAAGTAATCAATAAGATTATTGATGAAGAAAAATGTCTATATATCAATCAAATTGGGTTTGGTTGGAAAAACCCAAAGAAGGTAAACAGATCCTTGCAAGGGCTATACAACTCATTGGAAACATCCACCAAGATGAAGGTCATATCCTCAAGAGTCAAAACTCCAGAAGCCTTGTTAGAAGCAGGTACCTTACTAAAACCATCATACTTCAAGGCTGGTGCCTTTGTTGATACGAGAGGTGAAATCAAAGGTAAAGGTTTCCAAGGTGTAATCAAAAGATGGAATTTCACAATGCAACCACAATCCCATGGTAATACCAAGACTGTTAGACATAGAGGTGCCTTTGGTGGTAACACAGAACCAGCCAGAGTCTTCCCAGGTACAAAGATGGCTGGTAGATACGGCTTTAAGAACTCCATTAGATATAATCTAGAAGTCTTGGAAGCCGATGATGAATTAGGCACTTTAGTTGTTAAAGGTTCTGTTCCTGGTGAAAAGGGTGGTTTCATCACCATAAGAGATGCTATCAAGAAATAATATTAATTCACTCTGTATATATAAAAAAAACATACTTTTTTTAAAACTGTTATAAACAAATAAAACACATTTAAACTTTTAATGATATATAATTATTGAATTGTTTAATTAAAAAAGAAAACTATAGAAAAGAAAAAATAGAATAAATAGAGTCAAAAAAAAAAAAAAACAAAACCAAAAAAGCTCTTAAAAAAAAATTTAATTAAAAAAAAGAATGTAATTTTTTTTTATAATGTAACATTATTAATCTTCAAATTCACTTGGTTTGACTAAACCACCAATTCTAGCAGCATTCATAATTTCCATTTGTTGTTTCTTTTGTTTTTCAATTTCAACTTCTTCAACATACAAGTAATCAGCTGGATCACCACCGTACTCCTTGATTTGAACTAAGAAGTCTCTTAATAAACCGTTGAAGACCTTTGAAGAGTTACATTGCTTGACCAAACTTTGCAAGAATGAAATAATTTGTTCAGTACTCAAGTTTGGAAGAGCATTGGTCAACATATTACCCATGTAGGCATACAAGTAGTCATGGTTGGATGCACCTTCAATGGTATCAGGACCAGCAGCAACAATACTAGACTTAATAACACCGTTTTCTACAATGGCTATTAGCTTCATCAAAACAGCAGCTTGGTTGGAAAATCCTGATTTGTGATCACTATCAGTCATAACAGCAAAGATTTCACTGATGAATGTGAAGTAGTATTGCTGGTAGAAGTTGATGACAAATTCGTTATCTTGTGGAAGCTTAACAATATGCTCAATAACTTCTAAGGCAATATCCAAACCACAAACTTCAATATCTCTGTTGTTGTGCTTAAAAGCCCAGAAAATGGAATCTATAAATAGTTTGAAGGCAGCTGGTGGCAATTGCAACAAGGCATTGAAGCACTTGGCATTGATTTGCTTCAATAAGTTATAAAATTCAACACGGTGTTCTGGGTAATCGGTCAAGTCCTTGGTGATCATATTCAATGTACATTCAAATACACTTTGTAAAATCAAAATAACACCATCTGGAATACTTCCACCAACTTTCTTGACAACAGTAGCCATACATTTCAATACTTCAGCATCCTTGGCATCTGGAACGTTTTGGAAGTAATCTTGTAAAACAGTTTGTAATAAAGGATTAATCAAGACAGCAATGTTTTGTTGAATATCATTAGCCTTGCTTATGTATGCTTCCATCAACTTCAAAATATCTTTCTTAATAGATCTCAAAGCTCTGACCTTAGGAGTCTTTGTAGCAATATCTCCATCTTTAGCTACTGCATCATTGATTAACTTGGAAACAATAGTGTACATTTTAAACATATCACTATGAACATATAGAATTTGTGACTTGAAAAAAGTACCTATAGAGGAACAAGAAGCTAAGTTGGTTTTCACAATATTGGATACTATAGCAGCTGTTTCAGTATTTGTTAACATTGTAGGATCAGATAGACATAGTTGACAAATTTGGGTCCATGCCTCATTAGGGAATATCATCAATTTTTGTAAGTAAGCTTCTCTTTGAGCTTCGTTATTTTCATCTGCAATCATGATACCACAAGTTCTATAGAAAGAATGAACTTGTTGGGTTTCCAAATCACATATGTGATCAGAAATATTGGTAATAATATTCATCAAATATGGCTCAGTTTCTTTGTCTTGAACAGTTATAAAGTGTCTTTTACATTTTTCAACAATCTTAAAGAAAGTATCACAAGCCATATCTTGAACACCTTCATGCTTTTCATGCATGAACTCAAACAACTTAGCAATAACTGTTTTCAGGAACTTCCAATGAGCTCTTAGGAATCTAGGATATTGACCAACTACGTACATGATATTAGAAGCAACAATAGCCTTGTTATCCTTACCTCTCTTTTGCTCAGTCAATACTAATAAATCTCTAATAACAGTAACAATGAATGATTTTTCAAAGCTAGCAGACATGGCACCAGAAATAGAACCAATAGCCCAACACAAAGTGTTGATATTGTGCCATGACCATTCGGAACCATTTAATTGGTTAGATAATTTATTAACCATGATGTTTTCAGTGTTTGAAACGTTCAAGTGTGTTAGGTAAACAAGAGCTTGTTTTTCCGATTTGTATAATTGAATGGTATCACTTTCTTTGACAAATTCTCTAACAACTTCACCTTCATCATTTTCAACAATCAAAACTTCTTCTGGTTTAGCCATATTTTCAATAATAATAATTCTCAAACTAGCACACAAATCTTCATAAATATGTTTTTTTAATGGATATTGCATCAAGTATTGTGGATCTGGAGCACCTTGTTGAGTTGATACTTGGAATTCCATGTTCTTCAACTTCATCAATGTATTGTTAGAGTTGTGGTTACTGTTGCTGATTTGAGATTGCATGTCATCAAATAAGTCTTTAGAGAAGCTATTCCAGTAATCTAGACAGATTTTGAACAATTCTCTTTCGTTTATTCTTGATAGATCAATCAAATAGCTGTGAGCAGTCAAGTTTATTTCCTTTTCTTCTTGATTGTTATTTCCTCTTTCTTCTAACAAAACTCTATGGTTGCTTAAATAAGTAGTTAAGAACATTGCAAAGTCGTGTAAGAAGGCTTGTGTGGAGTTGTTAGAGGTTAAATAAATTTCTTTTAAGTTGTTGTTTGGGGGCATGAATGAGTTGATTGAGGTCAATGATTGCTTAAAGTAACTGGATAGAATATTTTGTACATTAACATTACCTATAACACTGCTTAGATCCAGGTTGGAAATTTCAGTTAAGCATTTCAAAGCCAAACTTCTTGTTGATTCTAAAATCAAGAAATTCTTACTTAAGAAATTGATGATATCAGTTTCAAAGATGAAAGAAGGTGGGATCCATTGGATATATCTCAACATACAAGCAAGGGCAGCTTTAACCAAGGCTTCCTTTGAACCATCACCAGATAAAATGTTGAAACATAAGTTAAAGATTTGTTTGAATTCATTTGTTAAAGCAGTCTTTAACTTCATAGCCTTGGCTTGGGTCATTTGTTCTGAAGAGAAATCAAAGATTTCTTCACTCAATAAAGTCAAGATGGTTAAGTTGTTTTGACACACAGCTTCAGAAGATTGAGAAGATTGTATGATTTCAGAGATGAATTCTGGCCATTCAGCAGGCCAATCTTGTTTTAAAATTTGAACCAAAGTCAAGTCAGACTTCTTAATCAAGTTTTTATCAGCATTTCCTGAAGTACACAATGAGATGATCATACCAGCAATGAAGTTTCTGATACCAATTCTTTGTTCCTTAGGTAAGATTTTCCATTTAGATGTGATTAACTTATCTAAGATACCAAGAGCAATGAACTTGGATTGAGGGTTAGATGAGTTTTGTAAAATTTGATCAGCTTTTTGCCAAGCATCAGGGTGACTTTGAAATTGAGTTAAGACAACTTGAGCTTGTTTTTGTTGTTCCCCTGATCCACTATAAAATGTGGTGACAACTTGGTCAAGTAGAGAAATATCTAATGCCTCATTGAAGTTTAAAATTCCTTCCATTTTGATGGTTGTTTTTTATTGAGTGTTATAAATGAAGAAACCAAAAAATAAAATAAAAACAGTAAATCTGTAAGTACTAGGAAATAGAGATCTAAGTTGTAATTGGTTTTTTTTAGTTGATAAGTATATCTTTAAATGTGTGTGTTTTTGTATAAAAAAGAACAAGAATATATATATAAAAAGGTAATTAGCAAAACATAACACCCACACACCAATACAAAGTGAGCAAAAAGAAAACGGAAAAAAAAATAAAAAAAAAAAATAAGAAAACAGGAAAATTAGCACTGGTGTGGATCCTTAACCAAAAAAAAAAAAAAAAAAAAGAAAGAAAATAATTACAGAATTGGTGTTTAGGATTTTTTTCAACCACACAAAAAATATGCACACACGCACGTGACTTACACTCACATTTTAAATTAATTAAATTAACTCTTATATTAACCAAATAAAAAAAAAAATTACAGCCGCTGTTATATATTATCATCATTTTTAGAAATCTTCATCGAAGGCAAAAGCATCTTCAGCTTCAGTCTTGGAAGACTTGGCCATGACACCGGCCTTTTGATAGTCAGAGACTCTCTTTTCAAAGAAGTTGGTCTTACCAGCTAAAGATATGTTTTCCATGAAATCGAATGGGTTAGTAACATTGAAGATCTTTTCGTTACCCAAGGCAACCAATAATCTATCAGCAACAAACTCAACATATTGGTTCATCAAGTCGGAGTTCATACCCAACAAGGCAACTGGAATGGCATCAACAAAGTATCTCTTTTCAATTTCAACAGCTTCCAAAATAATCTTTTCAATGATCTTTGGATCTGGCTTGTTCTTCAAGTGGGAGAACAATAGACAAGCAAAGTCAGTATGTAGACCTTCATCTCTACAAATCAATTCATTGGAGAAAGTCAAACCTGGCATCAAACCCTTCTTCTTTAACCAGAAGATAGCAGCAAATGAACCAGAGAAGAAGACACCTTCAACAGCAGCGAAAGCAACCAGTCTTTCAGCAAACAAAGCATCCTTATCTTGAATCCATCTGATGGCCCATTCAGCCTTTTCTTTGATTTCTGGAATGGTTTCTATGGCATTGAATAAGAAGTCGTTTTCCTTTGGATCCTTGATGTATGTGTCTAATAATAAAGAGTAAGTTTCAGAGTGAATGTTTTCCATCATGATTTGGAAACCATAGAAACACTTGGCTTCTGGGATTTGAACTTCAGCAGAGAAGTTTTCAACCAAGTTTTCATTGACAATACCATCAGAAGCGGCAAAGAAGGCCAAGACTCTGGAAATAAAGAATCTTTCATTTTCATTCATTCTGTTATTCCAATCGTTTAAATCCTTGGATAAATCGATTTCTTCAGCAGTCCAGAAAGAGGCTTCAGCTCTTTTATAAGCTTCCCAGATTTCAGGGAATTTGATTGGGAACAATACAAATCTTCTTTTGTTTTCAACCAACAAGACTTCGTCCTTTTCAGATTCCTTCAATTCGTGTCTATGCACAGCATGGTTCTTTTTGAATTCTTCATGGGCTAAAACAGCATTGGCAATGTTTTGTTCAACAGATTTAGATCTGCTAGCCATGTTTGCTTCTAAAGCAGCAGTTTCCTTGGTACCACCAATAGCAGTAGAGGCGGTGGTTTGGCTACCTTCTTCAGAAACAGAGTTCAAGTCTTTTTTGGCAGAGTTTAAGGCTAAGTTATCTAGAGCAGCAGCAGCTGTTTTACTTGGAGTTGGGGCAACCATTATGTTATTATTTTACAAGTTGTGTATGGTTTATAGATTATTATGTTTTTTTGTTAAAATTAGAATGATTAAAAATATATATAAGAGAAAACAAGATTGTATATATATGAAGTCAAAATAAAACTTTCGAAAAACAAAATATTAAAAAAAAAAAAAATTTGACAAGGACGTGACAGTTTAGTTTCTCTACAAAAAAAAAATTACAAGCATTTTGTTTTTTTTTTGGTGTATATTTTCCCCCCCTCCCTCTTGGTACAAACTGGACGTGTTTTTTCTTTTTTTGTGGAACTCTTTTACGCGTTCTTTTTTGTTGTCGTTTATGTTTTTTTTTTTTTTTTTTTTTTGGTTTGTGTGCTTACTAATTCTTTGTGGCGGGTAAGTTACCATTAGTATTTTTTTTTTTTTTAAAACAAAGGGATATTTACAGTCACGTAATCTCCGCTTTTTTGATAATTTTAAAATAATGCAGCAACTCTACTAATCTATTGATCACCTCCTTAAAACCTGAATCAATATCCATATATGAAAAAAAATAATAATATACAAAATTAAAAATTTATTGTTACCTCTTATATAATATAAATTTAGACGGTATTTTGGTAACTTAGCTTTCTATGAGTGTAGATATCAAAACTCCAAATTAAAAAGATTAAACCATACCAGAAGGCTACCAACCACTCAAATACAGCAGAGATATCGTCTTTATTGATTCCACCAAAACAACAGGCAAATACTATGGCAAAGGAAACCCAAACCAACTTAACAAAACCAGAAGTTAGCCATACATTAGCAAACAACTTGGAGTAGAATTCTTTAGTCCAGAACTTATAACCAACTGAATGTTCAGTAACACCGTGTTCTTTCATGTAGATATTCTTACCAGTCAAAATAAAACTGGTTCCTGCTAAAATAGCATTTATGGCCAAACCAGTTAAGAAGATACCAACCATAGTCAAATGAACATGGTGATAATGTCTTGTATCAAAGACCGAACAGAAGAAAATACCGGCACTACCAATGAAGGCACTAATACTTGCTGCAAAAATCAAGTTTCTTTCATGATGTGTGAACTTGAACAGCTTCTTTCTATGGACAGGTTGTTCATCTTTAGCCTCTTCAATTACTTCTTCGGAACTGCTATCATTATCTTCAACTTCTTGGGCTTCTTGGGGGGTGATGTATCTGTCCTTGTTGGTATAGTTGACAACATACCAAACATACATGGTCAAACAGTATACAATACCTTGACATAAACTGAAGGCTATGAATACACCTTGCATCTTGGTGGTACCAATATCACTAATATAAATTAAACCAACATTTCCGTATTTGTTTTTGTATTCTTTAGGGGTAATATCATAACCATACATCCAATGCCATATAGGTCTTCCTTCACCACCCCAGTAGGCAAGCATGGATATAAGCATCGCGTACCAAAACAAAACTCCAAACCATGGAATTAAAAATAAGTATTTTGGATGCTTGTGTATGAATCTGGGAATAGTGTTATAGATAGTGGCAAATACAGACATTAAGGGTCGTAGTGAATGACGAAATTGGGTATTTAATAATTAAAAAAAAAAGAGAGAGAAGAGAATGTGTAATGTCTTTCTTGTTTCTTTGGTTTAAATCGAATTCTCCTTTTTTTTAGTTATAAAACTTTGAAAAACATATTCATACTTTAAAGCAGAAGATATATAAACTCACTAAATATACCGTTTTGTTCTATATTTTTAAACTCATCATGTAATAAGCCATGGAAGAAAAATTTTAAAATTTTAAAACGTTCAAATTACGCAATTTCTGCTTCTCCCTTTCCGGAGATTTTACCATGCTATGCTAAACACAAAAAAAAAAAAAGGTCAAGCCTCATTGTTTACTTTTTTTTTTGCTTCCTTTATTTTTTTTTTTTTTGAGAAAAAAATCTACGTAATCATTTAGTACAACTCATTGAAGTTCACAATTAAGGAGTAAACAAAGGCATGTGAAGTCAACAATGACTTGTCTGTACACCATTCATCAACAGTGTGCTCATTGGCAGCTTCAACTAAGTTTCCAGAGAATCTGTATACTCTTCCATTGACCAACTCCTTCAAGGCGTAGTAAACGGAATCGGTATTACCAGGAGACATGGTTCCTTCAAATAATACATCAACTTCCTTGCTGGCTTCACCAGCAAACAAAGGATCATTGTAAATACTAACAACAGTGGAAGCAACCATATCATAGAAGTCATCATATGGGATAGTAGTAATAGGCTCCAAAGCTCCAACAACTCTAACATTGAAAGTTCCCAAGTCAGTAGCAGCCTTCAAGATTTCCTTTTCTCCTGTATTTCTCCAATCAACTGTAACACCCAAGTTGTACTTTTCAGCAGCATCCATGACATGCTTTAAGTCATGTTCAACTGTTTCATTGACTGATGATTGAATGTCGATTCTGTGGTTGATAACATCAACAACGTTTTCAGGCATGGCATTGGATTTGATACCACCAGTGATAACATCCATGGATTGGGTTGTCTTGAATGTGAATCTCAAGTTATTTTTTTGTATAGCCTTTTCAAACTTCTTCAAGGAGTTTTTCTTGATAGCCTTCAATACTAAAGGATCAACAGAGTCTGGGTTGTACTTGGCGCTACATTGCAAGAAACTCAATACTGGGTTATTAACAGAAACGGATGTTTCAAATTGATCAGCAGTTATGTAATGGTTTACTTCAGACATGATACCAATACCAGTGGTTTCAATATCCCAATGGTTTGGTGCAGATGAGTGACCACCTGGAGTATCCAATTCAATGTAAACATCACAGTAACCCATTTCAGCAACACCCGGACTGGCAATAAATGTTGAGTCATCTAGTTGGGTGATACCAGAACCTTCATCAAACAAGGCTTCAATTCCATCTTTGCCGTATCTGTCAAATAAGAATTGAGCAATAAATTGAGCACCAAAGTCACCACCCTTTTCTTCATCAAATCCATAAGCCAAGATCAATGGTTTTTTCAAATCGTAATTTTCTTTAAGTAATAGTTCAACAGTTGCAAATTGAGCAATCAAGAATAACTTTGTGTCTAAGGCACCTCTACCGTAGATTTTACCTGTCAACTCATCGTAATGGCCCTCAAATGGTGGGTATGACCACTTATCTATGGTACTTGGTTCAACTGGTACTACATCTTGATGGGCCATCAACAAAAGTGGCTTGGCTTCAGTTTTTTTCTTTGGAGTCCATGTATAAACCAAACCAACTTTGTTGACAATTTCCTTCTTCAAGTTTTTGTGAACCAAAGGAAATTCTTTTTCTAAAAAGTCATGGAACTTTTGGAATTCAGAGTACTCCTTGTCTTCAGCTAAGCTGGTGTTTAAATCAGGTTGGCCAAAGGAATCAAATACTACCGTTGGAATCTTAACGGCATTGGACAACTTGTCCACAATTTCAAGTTTGTAGTCTAAATCATGTAAGATCTTGTCATAGGATTTGTTGAACAATAAAGGTATTGGGTTGTATGAGTTACAGTCAGCAGTATAGTCAGGGAACTTGTCTTTAGGGTTGAATAAGTTGAAGGTGATTATACAAAGAACAACAATACCAGCAATGCTGGAGATGATGATTTGTCTTTTTCTTTTCTTTTCGTTGGTTTTGTTAATAGCTTTCTTAACGTAATCGGTCAAGAACTCCATTTTGGATAATATACTTTAATCTGTGGGCTTTTGGGAAGTTTATGAATTATTATTTTTATTCGAAATATAGTTTAACTACATTCTTGAAATGAAAATTCTTTTTTTTAAAAAAAATAAATGACTAATAAATATGAGCCAGCTTTTTTCTTTTAAGCGCCAAAATCGCGGCGTAAAAATTTGAAATAAAAAGTAATGAAATAAGTTATCAGCGATAAGGAAAATATAGGCAACAAAATGACAAATAATGTTGGATATAAAGGCTATTCATTTAGATTTTGTTTTGTATAATAACCCCCCTAAGATGTGATATTATACATTGGTATGATGCAGTTATTATTCATATTATGAAAGAAGGATATCAGTTAAAAGACATGACATATTAAGTAATGGCCCTCTTTGGATATGTTGATTTTTTTATATTATTTAAAAATATTCCTTTCCAGAAGGGGTCACGTGCATCTCATCCAAAACTTTTTCAAATATTTCTCTTTTTTTTTTTTTTTCTTGTTTCGCGTTCATTTCAACTTTCAAGAATTTGTTATTGTTTATGTTTTCTTTATAATTATTTTTTTTGACTTTATAAACCAAAGCAAACCACTCAACACAAAAAAATGGAACAGGAACGTGATTTTGATGAATTAAACAACAGGGCATTGGACTTGCTAGGACAAAATGATAGCCAGATCAGCGGTCGTAAGTCGCTGATTCCTTCTGAAAAGAACAAACATAATGAAGGTATGATGGATTATCTAAAAAGACAAAGATCTAAAATCAACAGAAACAGAGCTGTTGCCGATACACTATCGAACCAGATCTCACAAAAAACAGGTTTAAACCTCAATTCCAAGAAGTTGTACTCTATGAGAAGAAAGAAAAGAAGATCAAGCCAGTATTCACCAGTATCAAGTAGAAGAAACTCAAGATATAGCAGAGAATCCAGCATATATGAAAAGAAAGGCCAAATGGGTGAAATGGGGGCTTCTGATAAAGCCTTGCGTGAAATAATGAAGTACCAATCAACAACCGATTTGCTTGTGGCCAAAATCCCATTTGCAAAGATAGTCAAGCAGATAACAGACAGATATACCATAGCCGATGGATCCGAGGAACCTTACAAGTGGCAGAGTATGGCCTTGTTGGCTCTTCAGGAGGCAAGTGAGGCATACATAGTTGGTCTTCTCGAGCATACAAACTTGTTGGCTATCCATGCCAAAAGAAGCACTGTTATGAAGAAAGACTTGCAATTGGCAAGACGGATTAGAGGTTTTCAATAGGTAAAATAAAGATATATATATGTATTTAAAAAGAAAAAAATATGGTTACATTTGTTTAACGATGGTGAGGTACAAATACTTTTAGCGGTTTGGAATCAGACTGGGCATATTCCTCCATTTCGTGGGTGGTGTCTAAATCATGGAGAACAGATTTTCTCTTGTACTTTCTTTCCTTCATCTTCTGCACAGCATTTGTCAGCATTGTCAAGTCACCATCTTCATGTTCATCTTCTTTCTCATTTATGTTTGGATTTTCTAATTTTTGATAAGAAACATCTGGAATATATTCTTCATATGCTTCTGGTAAACCTTCTGATACATGGGTAATTTGAGATTGGTTTTGCATTTCAGTATTATCGACAGAAGAATTTGTACTCTTTTGGTCATCCTGTTCTTCATCTGACCAAAATAGATTCTCTTTTCTTGGAGGTAATTCAGGTGCTTTGGCTTTTTGCTCAACTATCTTTTGCCTTCTATTTCTCCAATTGACACCATCAATGGTTCCGATACTCTTCATCATCAATCTCATCTGTTCTTTATGGGACACGCTGTCTCCATCGCTACTTACACTGCCATGTCCTTTGGTTTTGAAGGTGTTTTTCTCTGTGTGTTCAATGGTACTTAAACTATTGTCATCATTTAAAATTGCATGGGAAGACAAAGAGCTATATCTCATTGAACCAAGCTGCACTTTATCAAGTCCATTGGGTAGATCTAGCTCAGATATATTGCCCATCATGGCTCTCTTTTGATCATAATCAGGAGTATTGTACATAGCTTGTTTTTGAAAGTATGCGTTCTTGTTTGAAACGGTAGAAGCATTGTTTATTGGTTGTTTTTGAAAAAAGGTATCATTACTTGAAGCAGTGGACTCAGGTTCATCATAGACAAATCCAGTTTGTTCATATTGATCATGTGTTGTTTGGTTGTTGAGTCCCATTGTGATGTGTTTATCCATAAAGTTATTGGCATTATCAAGGGTATCATCAACAGTTGTCGTATTTTGTGGTGAATTATGTTTATGAGCTGATGGACTTTGCATGTTTATGTATCCTGAACCAAACTTAAAGGCCAGCCATTTCAAGTCCTTTTCAAAATCATAATCAATCAACTTAAACTTTAAGGATTCTAAGTCATGTAAACTTTGGGTCATCAAATCATCAAAGCCCTTTTCAAATGAATTATTAATCAATTCCAAGCAATACTGGTATCTTTTGAACTGTTCTTCTTGTATGGCATCAGTTATTTCAACCCACTTTTGTTTATAGTTTTTTAATAAGCAATCAAAGTCGATTTGGTGCTTCTGGATATCACTTTTTAAATCATTAATAATCATAACTTGGTTGTCTTGTTCTTTGATCAACTTTTGCAATTGCTTTTGGCCATATCCCGGACCATTTGCCACTTGAAGATTTAAATCCAATTGTCTTAACCTGACCTCATTTTGTTCCAGTTTTGAACTTTTGGTTTTGATTAGATTGTATGACTGTATCATATTTTGCTTGAAACTTTGAAGCTTCAGCATGCTTGATGCCAAGTTGCTGTCAATATTTCCTTGTATGGTCTTCAAATGATATTGAACATCGCTTTCAATTGAATTTAAATACTTTTGACTGTTGATGTTTCTTTTTTTTAATAGCAGTAACAAAGGATCATGAACACTTTCATTCCAGTTTTTTGGGATTGTATCTTTATTGGTGAAGGTCTTTTCATATTTGCTGATCAATGCAGCTGTTTTTTTTAAGTTTTGTCTTTCTAATGAAGACATTTCTTGAAAGAAGTCATATAAGTTGTTGATGTATGCAGATGATTTTGTAATGAATTGGTTCAAGTTATCAAGACCATTGAAGTTGATTACATCTATTTTGCCTTGAGATGCAAATGCTGTGTCCAGACAAGAGTCGTAGAAGTTATTTGCAAAAGAGTAGTTATTAACTGTTGTCATATATTGTTGTGTGTATATATTTTATGGTTATTTGATGTTACATTCCTTTATTATATATTTTGTTTTAAAATTTTCATTGTACTATTTTTTTTAAAATATTATTGTGAATAATCTTCCATTTTGGTAATGTTTATGTCTGTATTTCCTAATGTGGACATTGGAATGCTGTGTAGACAAAAATCATGTATTGTCGGATATAAGATTACCTGATTAGGACTACGGCCATATTTGTTTTTTTTTTTGATTTGTTCAAAAAATAAACACGTATTACCAAATATTGACAAACATTCTCCCTTTAAAAAATACCCATAATCTCACACATTTTTACTAACAAAAAAAAAAAAAATAGATTGCATAAACTGGTGGGCACCATAATTTTTTTTTTTCTAACATCCTCACCCCTTAAAAAATTAAGTATATAATCGTAAACACAACATTTTCCTTTTTTATTTAAAAAATTCTACCAGTTTTTTTTTATTTAAAATTTTGAACTATTCCCATTATCTCTTGTTTTACTATTCTACAGTTTTGTGTTTACAACAACAACAACAACAAAAAAAATTATACAAAATAACCAATCTCAATTTATATAGAAATCATTCACTATGTCATTAGCCCCAGCTTTGCAAAGAATTGATTCTGATCAAGAAACTACTCAAAGCTCTAAAAGAGTATCCTCCGTTTACCAACAAGACGGCCAACCTTTATCCAAAGAAGCCTTATACAGATACAAGAAAAAGTATAACAGCTTCAGCATTGGTAACAGCCAAGATGATGAACAAGAAATCAAGGCCAACAGAGCCAGAAGTGGTAGCATTGCTGCTAAGTTGGCTGTCAAAAACGTTTCAGTTAAGCAAGCCAATGCTGCTTTAGAAGAAGCTCACAAGGCCTCTCCAGAAGAACAATACAAGAGATTATTGGTTCAAGCCGATGCTCCTTTATTAGCTGCCCACAAGTCAGCCACTGCCAAGAAGGTTTCTCCATCCATAGAATCCAGAAACAACAGTACCTTATTCTCACAAGAAAAGTTGGCTTCTGCTGCTAACCAAGCCTCCAAGAACAAGGAATATGTTGTTGACTCTGAAGGTCATTTGGATACCTCTTCTGCCTCCAAAAAGAAGATTGATTTATCCAGATTAAAAAACGTTGCCACTGATGATTATGCTGAATCTCAACAAACCAACAAAAAATTCAACTTAGCTAAGTTGATTCCACAAGCCACCAAGAATGCTGAAACCATGAAGTCCAAGTCCACTGGTTCTAAGGTTCCAATTCCAATTCAAAACTTGAACACCAAAAAAGAAAACGAAGCCTTCACTCAATCCAAGTACGAAATTGATTCTTTAACCCAATTAGCCTCCAAGTTGGCTGATGAAAGAATCAAAGACTCCGTCGACACTGTTAACAATAGTAAGAGAGGTGAAAAGGCCTTGTTCACCAACGAAGAATGGAACAAATTAGCTGTCAAGGCTGTCATGGAAAGAAAGCAAGAAATCCTGGATGATTTAAAGAGCAAGCAATCTGCCTATGAACAAAAAGTTGACCCTAAGTCTGTCAAGGTTGGTGATACCGGTAGAATCTACAAGCTTGGTGACATTGGTGCCAAACAAAGCCCTGATTCATTGATTGTATTGGGTAGTGGTTTGACTTTGACTCAGGGTGAAGTCACCAAGCTAGCTAACAAGTTGATGTTGCCATTAATTACTCAAATTGATTCTGATACCAAGAGACAATTAATCAAACAAGCTAAGATCGATGAAGATAACCAAACCTTCAAGGTTGAAAACTTACAATTCAAAGAAGAATCTCGTACACAACAAAAGAGAGAAAAGGGTAGAGAAACTTATGAAAAGAAGATCCAAAGACAAGAAGATAAGATTGTTTCCAAGAATGAAAAGTTGGAACAAAAGGGCTTCAAGGTTGACATGTCTGATGTTCTATTAAAAATACAAGAACACAACAATGAAATCAAGAGCAACTTGCAAAAACAAGATGTCATTGCAATTGACCAAGTCAAGCAAAAGACTACTATTTCTGAATTAGAAACCGGTATCGAAGAAGTTCAACAAAAATTGACATCCTTGAAGGAAGAAGTTGCTGAAATTGAAAAGGCCAACGAAGCTTCTGACATTTCTCCAAAGGACGTCAGAAAGAACAAATACGCCCTACAAACCTTAAGCACTTTGATCTTACAGAATGAATCCAAGGAAGCTGGTTTATTGGCTGCTTTATCTTTGGAAAAATCCAGAAAGGAAGACTTGAGTCAAAAGTTGATTTTATTGGAAACTTCAAACGATCAATTACAATCTTCCATTGATATCAACTTGGACAAGTTCGAACACTTACAAGGCTTGGGTAAGGCTGATAAGGAAAAATCTGCTATCTTGAACAACTTAAGAAGAGAAAACCAAATCAACTTGAGATCAAAGGCTGTTTTCATAAGATCATCATTCAACAAAAACTTGGATGATATCATTGCCAAGGTCAAGGCCGAAGATGAAGCTGATTTAGCTAAGGCTGAAGACGATAGTTTGAACTTAGCTGCTGCCAGAAAAGAACATAAGACTATGTACGATACTGTCAATGATGAAATCAAAGAAAGAAAAGAATATAAGCCTGCTACCAATGAAGTCGCAGAATTAAC
>JAJMDJ010000289.1:0-23244 GCA_030573495.1 Hanseniaspora nectarophila
TATAACAAGAAACTGTTACAATTCCTATTAGACAATTGTCTCCCTTATATAGCTTTTTCCTTATCTCTGAGAATACCCTAAAAGTCTAATTACTAAAGATTTAGAGATTATACTTTTTCCAGATATTTCCCTTTTGGGACATACTCTAAAGATAAGGAATAACCTCTATTTTCAGTATATCGGAGATATTCTATCAGAAGGGGTGTGTGTGGCAGTTGGAGAACGGTTAATCTTTTTTTTTTTCTGCCTGTTAGCCCTAAACTCATAGCAAAAAAAAAATTGGTTGGATATTTCATTTAACAATTTTTTTTTTTTTGTCTCGTCACTCTCTTCCTTAAATTTTTATCAAATTATATAATAATTTTTTTCAACACTTTCAATATTGTAGTTGTTTTAACACCCAGCACACAAACGAAAACTTCAAGTATTTGATCTCTACAAATTGAATACTAAACATCAGTTATCACTCCCCTTTTTTTTAATACTTATAGTCAAATAACACATACACTAATACTCTGTATTCTACATTTGAATAACTTACCAAAAAAAAAAAAAATTAATACTAATTAGTACATATACACATATTCTTAAATAATGGGGAATAGCCCGTCAAGGCCGAATGAATACAACAATAATAACCATGTGGGACAATCTGCCCACCCAAATGAAGATGAACTAAACGGAAAAGGTCTGGATGATCCAGATGATAGTAGGAGACATCATAAAACAGAAAATAAAAAAACGGACAAGTCCGGTATAAAAAAACAGGAAGCCATTGATGAAGTCTTTGATTTTGATTCAGGTACAAACAAGAGTAATGCCCTTGGTCACTCAAGAGCTAGCAGCACCAAGTCCTTTAGAATGGAAATGGCCAAGAAGATTGAAAGCAATGCTTCTAATGGTTCAAAGTCAAGCTCCAGTGCCAACATTGTGGATGGATCAATAACCTCTGAGGATGTGAACTTTGATGATATCAAGAACGTTACTGCTGATTATAAGCTGAATTTTACTACTCTTCAAGAAACCAAAACACCTTTGATGACAACCAGAATCACCGAAAAGAAGATTTTGACCAGCAAAAACAAGGCAGCTCATGATTCTTTGTTGAAACCACCTGCTACACATGTCCCAACCCCATTGGCGTCATTAGCGACAACCTCATCAGTTTCATCTGGATCAACAAACTTCACTGAAGGGTTAAAAACAACAATCAAAGACAACAACTTTATTAGCCCACGGACAATAAATGGCTTCAAAAAGTCCAAGCATGCAAACAAGGTGCTGAATGTTGATGCTTGTATTGAGAGATTGCGTCACTTGGCTGACAAGAACATCTACCAAAAGCAGTTCCCCTTTGAAAAGTGGGAAATCGAGCTGATATGTATGAAGGCCAGAGAGGTCTTTTTAAGCCAACCTTCTTTGTTGAAACTAAAGAGTCCTACCAAAGTTGTTGGTGATGTTCATGGTCAATTCAATGATTTATTGAGAATCTTAAAGTTGTCTGGAGACCCATCTGATACAGGATACTTGTTTTTGGGTGATTACGTTGACAGAGGAAAACAATCTTTGGAAACCATAACATTGATGTTGCTGTACAAAATCAAGTACTCACAGACTTTTTTCATGCTAAGAGGAAACCACGAGTCTTCACAAGTAACCAAGATCTACGGGTTCTATGACGAATGTAAAAGAAGATGTGGGACATCAAAGGTATGGAAGTATTATGTTGATTGCTTCAACTCATTGCCCTTTGCAGGGATCATCAGCGATAAGATCTTCTGTGTCCACGGTGGGATCTCACCATACTTACAGGACATGTCCCAGGTTGAAAAAATCTTAAGACCTACTGAAGTTCCTCAAGATGGTTTGTTGACTGATTTGTTGTGGAGTGATCCTGAAAAGAACATTGTCGATTGGCAACCGAATGCAGACAGAGGTGTGAGTTGTTACTTCTCCAAGAACAATGTCTCCAACTTCTGTAAAAGATTCCAGTTTGACTTGATTGTCAGAGGACACATGGTTGTGGAAGATGGATACGAGTTCTTTGGGAAAAAGAGATTGGTTACGATCTTCTCAGCTCCGAACTACTGTGGTGAATTCAACAACTGGGGTGCTGTGATGGATGTTGATAAAGACTTGATTTGCTCCTTTGAGCTGCTGAAACCTAGGAAAAACGAAAAGAAGCATTAGGACAAGTGTATATATTGATAGCGATTTAAGAATTGCATATTTTGATTAAGATGGTTTTTTTTTATTTGCTGGATGTCGGAGATAGGGAGTGTTTCTTTTTGGTAGGTTTTACATGTTCCCACCGAAACAACAAAAAAAAAAAAAATTTTTTTTTCTTTCTCTATTCCTTTGTCAAATGTGTTTATCTATGTTCAAACAAAAACAACATATATACACCAGACAATACACATATAATAACAAAATGAGCACAATTTCAGAGTTTGAAGAAGTGCACTATAACCATACAGCCAAAAGATTGGATGCTCCATCCTCATATCTAATAAGAAAGGCCAAGCTTGAGAACAGAAAAGTCCAATATGAAAAGAAGAACCAGATGAGAAGTATGGCTGACTCTCTATTTGGAGAAACCGCCCAACCTGAAGAAAAGAATGATGAGTCTGGTGTTGAGATGCTGACCAATGCCATGACTTCCAAGACCATCTATGTCGGTAACATATCCGAATACACCAAGGAAGAGCAAATATACGAGCTGTTTTCTGAAGTTGGATCAGTCCAAACAGTCATCATGGGTCTAGATAGATTGAAGTTCACTCCTTGTGGGTTTGCATTTGTTATCTTTGATGATATTGAATCAACTTTGAATGCAGTCAAGTTCACCAAGAACGCCATTCTGGATGGGAAGAGAATCACTGTTGATTTGGATTCAGGATTTGAAAGTGGTAGAGAATTCGGTAGAGGGTTCACTGGTGGTCAAAGAACCAGAGCTGATTATAATAGAATGAAACAGTATGTTGCTGAATCCAAGAGGTACGGTGCTCGTAGCAATGTATACATTCCAAACAAGAACAAAAAGACTGCTGAAAATTCTGAAGATCTTCCAGAACAAGAATAAGTTATATATATGGAATTAGATTTTAAAAACAAATATAGAGGTTTCATTTTAGGAAAAAAAAAGTTGTATTTATCAAAAAAAAAAAAAAAATATTAAAAAAGTCATGAGAGAAAAGCATATAAATAAGATTTACATAAAAAGTTAGTGTTGCTCACCAGTAGCATCACCATCGTTAACGTAGTACATTTTCTTTAAGTCGTACAAACGGTCCATAAGTTTCTTTCTTTTGATGAATGGTTGAAGGTTGAACTTTTGTTCCAGCTTGACTTCATCTGCTTCCATGATGATTATTGGAGCAGTAGCAGTCTTTGGTATACGTGTGTTCTTACCATCACTGGAATTGCTCTTATATGTTTCTTCATCATTCAAGATATTCTTGAGACTCATTATTTTCTTGGTATGCATGTATTCACGTTCTAGTTGTTTATCTTTGCTTTCTGGAGTTTTTTCTTTTTCTACACTGGTTTCATGGCTTATAGGTTTATCTTTAAGATCGTAGTATTGAGAAAATAACTTTCTTCTTCTGACATTGATGAACCAGTTACTTAGTTGAATGCTGCTCAAGTTGGTCTTTGCAATAAGTTCTTTTTTCTCACTAGCAGTTGGGTATGGGTTGTCCAAGTGATTGGATAACCAGTCGTTTAGTATATTCGTTACATGCTTAGGTAGGTTACATCTAGCTTTCTTCTTCTTTTGTATTTGTTTCCCACGAGCAGTCATATCTAATGACTCCTCTTTTTCGTAAGTTGGGAGAAGTGGGTTGCTTGAAGGCAATAATTGCTGAGTTGTATTATTCATTTCGTTTATGGTTTGGGTTAACATTATTTTAGGTGTAAGAATCAAACGGGAGTAATGAACAATTGGGGAAATGCAACGTTATTTTCCTTTGTGGGTAAGATGATATTAACAGATTTATAAGATTATTAATGGTTTTGTTAATATTTTTAATATAATATGACACATTTAATGAAAAGTGTCAAAAAAAAAAAAGAAAAGAAAAAAGAAAATTAATAAATTATAAATTCCTATAAAAGAAGAATTCAAAGGCTTTGTTTATATAAAGAAGGGTTGATTACTCATTTTTTTAAAAAAAAGGCAGAAGTCGAATATTTGGAATACAAACGTTGTTATTTTATAATATCAAACTGTGGGCTATTTCTAAAGAAAAAAATACAACCAATTTTTTTTTTTCACTCCGTTTAGGACAATCCGTGGATATTTTTAAAAAAAGAGGCTAAAATTAAAAAATAATTACATCAAATGACAGCTAATTGCCTAAAATCATGATATTTGTGTATATCCAAATGAAAAAATGTCGCTTATATTTTTTGTATCATTCTTTTTTTTTTTAATTGTAAAAGAAATTATAACATCGTATGCTGATTATAGTTATCTTAGATAGAGGGAGATATCCAACTTCATTGGTGTGAAAATATTATTTAATATTATTTTTTTTTTTGAGGCCACCCAGAAATTAGGTAATAGGCGATCCACATGTCAAATCACAAAAAAAAAAAGAAAGAAAGAGAAAAAAGTCCCATGTGACAGTATTAATAAAAACTCCAACCTTTTCTGTCTTTATATATCTACTTGATTGACATTACATGAAACAGCTATTAGCTACTAGGAAGATAAATCAGTGTCTTGAAAAAAATACTTCTATCCTTTTTAAATGTATCCTTAACTTATCTAATCTTGTATGACACAATTCTTTGTCATTTAAGGTGCTTCCGGCCCGAAACATGCGTCTGTGTGTCATATATCTGTCCGTTAAATTTTATTTTTTTGACATTAAAAATATGTGTCATTTATTTTTTTTTTTGGTAAAATTTTTATAGGATGTCTGGAAAAAGGGAGTTTTTTATTTTTTTTACTGTGTGGCTTTAATATATATATTTTTTGTTAAATTGAAAAAAAAAACGCTACACAATAATCGGATATATAAATACCAATCGGACATAAACTTTATCGGATATAAAATATTAAAAAAAAAAATTTTTTTTTTTTTTCTACTTTTTTAAACCATACAGAAAACTGAACAAATTACAAAAATTTTTATTTTTTTATTTTAAAAAAAAATATTTCACATTAGTGATGATTTGGCAAAATACATATCATACAACCAATATAAAATACAACAGGTAAACACACAAATATATTTAACATATAAAAGAACATATAAAATACTATTTTATATTCATATAAAAAAAAAACAATGTCTTTGTTAAATAAATCCAATACTATTAAAGGCTTCAAGGCTTTGAATTTTATTAACAAAAGAATGTTCAACATAAACCATTCTTATTTAAGAATGTCTTATGAACAGGAACTTGAAGTTGTTAACAAAATTCAAAAGGACCTGCCTGCCAACCAACTAGAAAAAGTAAAGCACATCAGAAACATCGGGGTTTCTGCTCACATTGACTCTGGTAAAACCACATTCACTGAAAGAGTTTTGTTTTATACTGGTAGAATCAATGCCATTCACGAAGTCAGAGGGAAAGATGGTCACGGTGCCACCATGGATTCCATGGATCTTGAAAGAGAAAAAGGTATCACCATTCAATCTGCTGCCACTTACTGTGATTGGAACCATACAGCCACAAACAAGGACTACCACTTCAATTTGATTGATACTCCAGGCCATATTGACTTCACCATTGAAGTCGAAAGAGCCTTGAGAGTCTTGGATGGTGCCGTTTTAGTCGTTTGTGCTGCTTCCGGTGTCCAATCCCAAACAATCACTGTTGATAGACAAATGAAGAGATACAATGTTCCTAGAGTTACCTTCATCAACAAGATGGACAGATTAGGTGCCAACCCATACAAGGTTATTGATGATTTGGAATCCAAGCTAAAGCTTCCATGTGCTGCTATTCAAGTTGCCATTGGTGCTGAAGATGCTTTCAAGGGTGCTGTTGATGTTATTACCAAAAAGGCTGTTTATTACGATGGTGACAATGGTGAAAACATCAGAATCGAAGATGAAATTCCTGCTGACCTGGTTGAATTAGTTGATGAAAGAAGAGCCTTATTGATTGAAAAATTAGCTGATGTCGATGATGAAATGGCCAACATCTACTTGGAAGAAGCCGAACCTACTGTTGAACAAATCAATGGTGCTATTAGAAGAGCCACCATTGCCAGAAAATTCTCTCCTGTTTTAGTCGGTTCTGCCTTAGCTAACAAGGGTGTCCAAAAAGTCTTGGATGCTGTTGTTGATTACTTACCAAACCCAGCTGAAGTCTTGAACACTGCCTTGGATATCACCGAAGGTATTGACAACGAAAAGGAAATTGTTTTGGATTGTAACACCAACTCCCAAGGTGTTGCCTTGGCCTTCAAGTTAGAAGAAGGTAGATACGGTCAATTAACCTATATGAGAGTATACCAAGGTAAGTTAGCCAAGGGTGCCACTATTATCCACACCAAGACTGGAAAGAGAATTAAAATCTCCAGACTTGCAAGAATGCACTCTAATGAAATGGAAGAAGTTACTGAAATTGGTGCTGGTGAAATCTGTGCCTTATTCGGTATTGATTGTGCTTCCGGTGATACTTTCACTGACAACTCCTCTGACAAGAAGATTTCCATGAACTCCATGTTTGTCCCAGAAGCTGTTGTTACCAAGTCTATTAAGCCCACTAACATTGATCAATTAACAAACTTCTCAAAGGCCTTGCAAAAGTTCAACAGAGAAGATCCAACTTTCAGAATTAGATTTGATGAAGAATCCAAGGAAACTATCATTTCCGGTATGGGTGAATTGCACTTGGAAATCTATGTTGAAAGATTAAAAAGAGAATTCAATGTTTCTTGTACTGTTGGTAAGCCACAAGTCTCTTACAGAGAAACTTTAACCAATCCAATTGACTTCGATTACACCCACAAGAGACAATCTGGTGGTGCTGGTCAATATGGTAGAGTTATTGGTGCCTTTGAAATCTTAGAACCTAAGGAAGGTAGTGACTATGTTCCAATGAAGGTTGACTTTGAAACCAATGTTGTTGGTGGTAAAATCTCTGAAAAGCATTTGGTTGCTTGTGGTAGAGGATTTGAAGAATCCTGTAATAAGGGTCCATTGATTGGTGCCAAGGTCATTGGTGTTAAGATGACTATTGATGATGGTGCTTCCCATGCTGTTGATTCCTCTGAATTGGCCTTCAGTTTGGCTGCCCAAGGTGCTTTCAAACAAGCCTTCACCCAAGGTCAACCTCAAATCTTAGAACCATACATGAAGTTAGAAGTCACTTCTCCAGTTGAATTCCAATCCAGTATCTTAGGTTTATTGAATAAGAACTTGGCTATTATTAAGGAAACTGAAAACAAGGAAGATGAAGTTACTATCTTTGCCGATTGTTCTTTAGAAAAGTTGTTTGGTTTCTCCACTTCTTTAAGAGCCTGTACCCAAGGTAAAGGTTCCTTCTCCATGGAATTCTCCCATTACATGCCTGTCTTACCAAGTGATCAAGCTGCCATTATTGAACGTTTCAACCCAGATATGGCTAAGAACAAAAAAGGTGGTAAGAAGAAATAAATTTGAGAGAATATTGTTATTCTAGTGAATGGTGTATATAAACATGTAAATATATAAAAAGATTTTTATACCAGATATTTAAAAAAAGTTTTTAAAACTTTATTAGATGGAGTGGCTGACCATGGTAGTAATTTTTAAGTTTCATCACGTGTTTTTAGCTCGAGTATTTTTCCCTTTTAAGAGCCTTTTTTCGTGTATGAGCAAAAAAAAGTTTCTTTTTTTTAATTTTATAAATTCAAAAAGTCATTAATTCTTTATGATTAATAGAGACATAATAAGATCAAAACCACACACGAGTAAACAAACCAACCACACAAGAACATGGCATTTCAAGGTAAGGATGGCAGAAAGCCGTCAAGATTTGACAAGGACTCTAAAAAGACATACACAAGAGAATACAAAAAAGAACAAATTCAGAAGAATATCAATAAGAAGAAGATCATGAAGAAGAACTATGAAAAGTTATTGAAGGCTGAGGGTTATGAAGTCAACCATGATGAAGAGGATGAAGCAAGAGCCAGCAGACAACCAAAGCTTTCATACAAAGAACAAAAACAACAAAACATAGAGAAATTGAAGGAACAAAAGAGAGAAAGACGAGCCAAGAAGAAAGAAGCTGCCCTAGCGAAGTTCAAGAATAGTAAAGAAAACAGAGATGAACATTTGAGAAGAATAACTGAAATCAAGGAAAAGAATATCGAAAGAAAGAAGAGAAATGAAAAGTTGAATGTAAAGACTAAAAGAGGCCAACCTGTTATGTCTTTCAAGATCGATGATTTGTTATCAAAGATCCAAAACCAACAAGAATAATGATTTTGAAATATATATTTAGACGTAAGTGATAGAAAAGTGTATCGGATATTAGACACACACAAAAAAAATAATTCTTTAATTCCCAAAAACCAAAGTTGTATAGCTAACCCCATTAGAAAAAAGCCAATACTCTTGTAAAGTTCTTTTAATACTTTAAATGACATACATTTGTGTTACTAATAAGTTATAAATAAGTTGTTTTTGCCGGTATCTCCGAAAACTGTATTTTCTTTGAGCCGAAATAAGAATGGGGCTGTTAAAAGCTTCAAAAAAAAAAATAGGCAGTTATTTTTTTTTCTAGATAACGTTTTTAAACTCCTGTTGTGTGTAAACTCCAAAAGAGGTGTAAATTGTTACTACAGAAAAAAAAACAAAGGCGTTAAGAGAAACCATAAAAAGCAAGTTCATAAGTATATATAAAAGATTTTTATTTGTATATTCCTTGTGACATCTAAAGTGTTTAAATACAACCATAAACATTGTTCTTTACAATCTAACAAGTGATTGATCCAACTCAAAAAAAAAAAAAATGGATGACACATTAGACACTGCTATATCAAATAACCCTGAAAATGAAACTCTTTTAACTCCTTTTACAAAAAAGAGAGTCTTCAGATGGAAGAGCTTGGATGTAAGAATCAAACTTCTAATTCTAATATGCATACTAACTACAGTATCAAACTTAATCTTCTTTTTGTCAAGTTTTGATTTCAAAAAGGAAGTCATATCTAATGATAACCAGCAATCTGTAAGCATATCAAACTACACCTCATACACATCACCAATCTCCTTTTTGAATGCTTCCTTCATGTTCAATTCCATCAACTCATTTTTGAAGCAAAAAGATTCTGATATTTTCCCTGTTGGGTTATCATACGTTCCTGCTTCGATCATCAAGGATACTGTAGTTTACCACGCTGGTAGTGGTATACCTGATGGCTTTGAGTGGTTGGCCATGGATGTAGAATTTTCCATGGTATTTGCAGACAGAACACCAGCTGACAAAAGAGGATTGGCCTTTGTTGAGCATCAAAAATACTTGAAACTGCATCCTGGTGAAAAACACAGGTTTGGACCTAAAGAGGAGATTGATTTTTGTTCAATCTCTGAAGAAGAGTATTCTGTAGAAATCCAAAGATACAAGCCCCCAACACTAATGTCGTTCAGATTGAAACACGATTTGGATAAATTGATATACTTGGACGGTGCCTCAGCTTCAAAGGCTAAATTAACAGGTGAAATGGATACTCAAGTTCTGTTATACAACCAAATCAAAGCAAAGTACCCAGAGTTTGAAGACCCTCCTAAGAAGTTTATGAAGGAGAGAGATCATGCTGAAAAGATATGTGCTTGGGCCAAGACATTGGGTATTCAAGGATACATAAGATTAGAGCTTGGATTTGAGATTGTCTTGTGTGATTTCCATGAACACTTGGAAATGATCTCTAATGTTTCTGTGACACCATACAAAGATTTTGTTAAGTTGCCTGACCCAGTAGAAATCTCAAAGGATGCCGGATGGCCTATTAACTGTACTGATGGTAATTTAATCGAAGAAGACTTGACTCCTAAACAAAAGCATGTATTGGATTTGGAAAATATGAGATACAAGCACATGAAGTCTTTGAGTATTGGAAACGATTGGGAATGGTTGAAGGCTGGCCACAAGCAAAACAAAGGAGAAAAGAAAATAGCTTTGGATTACAGATATTTGGTTTCAGCAATAAACAGAACTGAGTTGGATATTGATAACTACCAATGGAAGATTGTAAATGAGGATGAGGACTCAGAAGAGCTTCAGGCTGATATATTTACAGAACTGTTAGAATATGTTTCCAGTATTGAACAATTTAAACCTAGTGAAAGCACCAATTGGCAATTGAAGACTGAAGGAATAATTCAAAAGTTTAGCCCATACTTGAAGGCCATTGAACAGATTTTGAATAATACAGAAGTTGATATACCAACCAAGTCTTTGAAGATTAGCGAACTTTTGTATCCTTTAATAAAACGTTATACTGATAAAAACATTTCAAGAAATGACATTGATGATATTATTAACATGGGTGTTTGGGAGTATACTTACCCTGTACATGAACTAAGAACTGAAGCAGACAATTTGATATTTTCCTCTTTAGTCACAGTAACAAGGGAAATTTTTGTATTTTTGATTGACTTACATGAATTATGTCTAAACACAAGTAATGAGTTTTTACAAAATGGAGAAATCAAGAGTCCTCATAAAGCTGAATTGATGTATCAACAAAAACAAAAAGCCATGAACGAATTGATGAAGACTTTGAATTGGGTATCATTTGGCTATGATTGTACCTTGAAGTGTGGGGTTAATGAAATATGTTTCACTGCTTCTTGGGGGCCATCACCATTGGGTTGGAATCCGTTAAAAGACGAACCGAGAGATGAGAAGGATGTACAGAAGGAAAGAGAGCTGCCTCCTGGATTCTTTAAGGATACAGAAACCGGATTCAACAGATTGAAAAACGAACAGGTTTGTTTAGGATTGGATAGCTTAATTGACATGAAAATAACCTGGTAGGCTTTTTTTTTAAAAAAAAGGAAAAAGCATTTGATTAAATATATGGAGGGAGAAAAAAAAAAAAAGAGGCAACATCAAACTGTGTTCTTATTTTCAAGATATAACGTTATATTCCGTTTTTTTTTATATACACCCTTAACTTTTTTTTTTTAAAAATGTTATTTTTCTTTAAATATACTCCATATTTGTTTTTATGATTATAAACCAAACAATAGCACTCATATATCTATACAAAATGCTTTATGAGTTAAAACAAATATTGTTACCCTTTGGTAATGATTATCAAAATGTCATAGTTGATCAAAGCGAAGGAAGCAAGGGGTTGTCTACACTTGCGAATACTCTAATTCTTTCTCCAAACCACAGAACATTTGCTCAAGACTTGATTAGTATCCTTAATGACAGTGTTGAAGTTGACAGTGATTTAATCATCTCTCACTTGATTAATATTGCCCAATTAATGAATCCTCAACAAAATGTGAATTCCGATTTCCTAAGACAAACTCTTAACGACTTTATTACCCAAAAAACTAACCTTGATCCTGTTTTCAATGGGACTTTCAAGACTTCTGATATGACTACAAGTTCTGTTTCAGGAGTTGAACTTTCAATCTTCCAATTGTATCAAATCAGTGTTATGCACATGTGGGTAACTGATGACAAAAACATTTCCAACAAGTCCTTGAAGGACACTCAACTAATAATCATGAATGGATTTGGATTGAACAGAGAAGCTAGAAAAGATCCAAGCATCTTAGAAGTTGGCAACAACAAACAAATGGTTGATGAATTCAATCAAGTAAAGTCATTCTTGGCTTCAACAGCCAACCAAGCCACTGACCTTGGGTTGCAATTGGCCAGAGAAAACTTGCATTTTGAAGATGTGGTTGTTTTCTATAAAAACGAAAGCTTCCAAACTTTATTGAAGGCCAAAGATGATGTTTTGTACATACTGGCACCAATTTTAGAAAGCGATTTGAACTGGAGAAGCATACAATCAGTGAACGGTACAGGTGACGAATTCTTGAGCACCATCACAAACAAAAGTCAAGCAACTAATGAAGTAACTGATGAAGAATTTGCTAGACAGCTACAAATGCAAGAAGATGAAAGATATGCTCAACGTTTGACTAGCAGAAACAAATCAACACGTACAGGCGACAATTCACAATATATAAAGAAAAAACAAAAACAAGTCAAGAAGAACATGAAGGAGGCAAAGTTGAAGAAAAAGAAAAAATCTTGTGTTGTTATGTAATTAGTAGCAAATTCATTTGTATTTTAGTCAGTTTTGTTTATATAAGTAAGCAAGAATAAAAAAAATTTTTAATAAAGTATTCCACCTTTTTCTTTTTTTATTTATTATTTTGGATTATAATTCCTTATTTTTATTTTGGACCGAATAACTTTTCCTTCTCGTTGTCAGTTAAAGTATACTCTAATTTGTTCATATCACCTAAAGCCTTGATGAATGGAAGAATTTTCAAGTTGTCCTTTTCTTCTTCCATTTTATTCAACTTCATGGATGCAATGTTTGTGACTGAGCTGTTGTTGTTGTCCTTGTCAATTTGTTGGAACATTTTTCTAACAGTGTCTTTGATTTTTCCAAACTCCTTGAAGGTATTTTTTTGCATTTCTTGGCTGTCAGCGGTGATATTGTGTTCATTTTGGAACTTCAAGAATGTTTGAATTTTTTCATCTTCAGAATCCTTGAAATTTTCTGGGTTCTTTAAGATTTCATTGTGAAGATTCTTTTTGTTTGAAACCTTCAACATCCAATTGATTCTTCTTTGTTCCTGCCATTTTTTGATATCTTCTTGGGATTCAAGAGAAATCCCAGTGCCTTGGATGAATTGAGTCTTTTGTTCTTCATCGATATCAGAATCATCAGAATCCGAAGATTCTTTAGCAGCAGTATCAACCTTGTCAGCAACAGGCAAAGTTTCAAGTTTTTTGACTTCGATCACAGGTAGAACCTTCTCAACCTTTATTTCTTCAGGTGGAGAGTCACTGTCGCTAGACTTTGCTTCCAAGACAACATTGCTTTCTTTTTTACCAATGATATTCTTGTACTTGTCAGCAAAGCTGTTGGACTTTGTCTTTGGAGCAGTTACCTTAGAAACCTTATTGGGGTTACTCTTTTGTCTTGGAGTAAAATAAGTATCTTCATAAGAAATAACAGGCTTTTGTTTTGTTTGTGAATCACGTCTTTTGTTTTTTTTAGGTTTGTTTTCATGAGAAGGTTGCTTGTTGTTCTTGTACGGCATGGCTTTAGAATCATCTGCATCTTCGTAATCATCTAAAGACATACCTCTTTTGGTTAATTTAGAGGAGACGTCAAAGTTTTGATTTTTGTTATTTTGGTTGAATGTGTTGTTCATAGGAGCATTCATGTATTGTGATTGCTGCATGTTCTTCATCATTTCAACATAATTTGTAGGTTGCATTTGATTAGACATCATTGGGTATTGTTGATATACCTGTTGAGGCATGTAAGACATTGGTTGCTGGTACATAGACATGTACATTTGGTTTTGCATGTTCATGGTGTTCGGAGGAGTATAGTTCATATTTTGTTGATAGAATTGGTTTTGAGGAGGAGATTGTTGATATAACTGGTTAGCAATTGAGTTTTGAGGAGGAGTTTGTTGATATAGTTGGTTAGCAATTGAGTTTTGATTTAAGGAAGGATTAATATTCGGGGAGTGAGATTTGATATTACCATTAGTTTTGTTTCCAGACTCAACCTGATTGGTTTCATCATCCTGAACAAACAATTTACGGGTATACTTGGGGTATTGGAATGAGGGTTCGTTATTCATATTTTTTATTGTTTAGAATAGTGAGAGAATTAACACTAGAGATAAGAAATTAAAAAAAGAAGAGAATTTATTGATTTATTGAATTGAAATATGTAGCTATGAGGGGTGAGTAATCTCTATCTATGAGGATAGTTCTGTTGAATCTTTATATTATCTTTCTTATCTTTGGTGGCTGGTGTATGGTTTTTATTGATATTGTTTTTTGTACAATTAAAGTAGAAAAACACCCACAAATTTAAAAAAAAAAAAAGAAGCAAAAAAGAGAACAAAAAAAGAAAAAAACCGATCCTATTTTTATATGTGGGAATTTCAAGAATCACAAGAAAAAAAAGAAAAGAAAAAAAAAAAAACAGCCTTGAAGAATTCACAATCAGCCTATTTTTTTTTTTTTTACTGATATCTCGTTACTCATTTTTTTTTTCTTTGATTATTTTAAAATGCGTGGGTGTACTATTCAGATAAGTGCGGATCACGTGTATATTTTGCACAACATCCACAGTAATGATATTATAACCCCCCAACGGAATTAAAAAACAGCCTTTTACACATCAGATATGTTCACATTGAATATATATAATAATAATAATAAGATACTCCAATAAAAAACTGCATACATCTTGCCCAAATTACAACAACATTTCTTTATTCTTAATAATCATTTCTGTAATAAAGAAAATTACATGGAAGCAACAGTACTAGTATCACTAGGTTATACAAAAAAAAAAAAAAAAGCACTCTTTCATTATTCTGGATCATCTGGTATAACTTCCTAGTATACCAAACTTATAATATTGAAGAAGTATGGAATATTTAAATAATAATAATAAAAAAAACAAGAGACCAACTTTTTTTTTTTTTTTTTAATATTGATCTAGAAAAGGGATGCTCTCATTTTCTTCTTTTTTTTTTCTCTATACACATTTATTTGGTTACTTCAGCGATTTCTGGATGTTCAGCCTTTTCTTTACCTCCCATGTAGTGGTAGTTGATATATCTCATACCTTGACCAGCTTGGGCACATGTGTTAATAACGTGACAACCAAACAACAAGTAATTCTTTGGAGTAATAGATAAGGAGTATTTCATGAAAACAGTTGAGTATACAAGTAAAGCAGAAGTCATTGAACCGGAAATCAATTCTTCGTCTTTCTTCAAGTCGTATATAGCAGCAATTGGAATACCAAAGTTACTGACTGGACCCCAGAAATGGGTGGTGAAGACGTATTTCAAAGTTTCCTTGTTTAGGTACTTGGACATCAAGGATTTAGTGGCGACTTGTTGAACTTTGTTAGACATGATATGTATGGAGGGTTTAATAGAACTATGGTTTGCACGATTACAATTGTTGTATACAAAATAGTTATACAGAATTACAAATTTGATGTATACAAATGTTTGAGGAGAAGAAAAAATTTGAAGGTGAAGCTGACATTACTTGGGGGTAGAATTCTGCCGTATTTTCCTAGGGAGAAAACAAAAAACAAAAAAAAAAAGAAACGGTGCTTATTGATCGCTTTAACCCGTAGGGTGAAAAACAAAAAACAAAAAAAAGAAAGAGGGGGAAAACAACTATTTTTTTACCCTGTCATAAAAAATGATATCGGAAATAAGACCACAACAAATTGTATAATTCCAATAGTTAGGTATAATATTTTCACCTGCCTTATGTCCGGCAAATTTTATTACTATAAGCTTATTACACAAATACCATACACTACTGTCATATATTCTTATCATAAAGAACAGTACTGTAGACAAACTTTGTAAAATGCACATTTAAGATCTCTTCCGTAATTATTGTATGGAATGTTAGAATAAAAACTTATGTCATATCCGGAGTTATGAATCACATAACTGAGTTGATTTACAAAATAAGAAAGATACGATCTAATCCATGCATCAGGATTTGTGTCATTATCTAATTGTCTTTGTCTTTTTTTGTTTTAACGTCAAGATCTGTTACGTAATATATCAATTACCATAATTTTTAAAGTTATGGACTATGAAAAAAGTTCTAGAACACGCCTATTTTACTAGTAATCTTTTTTTTTTTGGTGGAGATATCGTATAATTTACGTAATGTAGTGACGTCTTTGCACTAGTGTACCCCAGCTGTTTAGCAAAAAAAATCTTTACCCCCCTTAATACGTTTAAAAATTATGTCACCAGATCCCTTAACACCAAGAAAAAAAAAAAGAAAAAGGAATTATCTAGATAAACTTCTACAATTGAATACTATATAAGAGACACTTATCTCATCACAAAAACTTGAATAAAAAACATTTATTAATGATAAATAATATTATAAGAAACCAGAAAAGAAATATTAACACTAATATAATAAGAAAAATGTCTGCATTCTATGATTTAACTTGTAAAGATGGTAAGGGTGAAAACTTCTCCTTTGAACAATTCAAGGGTAAGGTTGTTTTGATCTTCAACTCCGCCTCCAAGTGTGGCTTCACCAAACAATTAGATGGTTTGGAAGAATTAAACAAGAAGTACAAGGACCAAGGTTTAGTTGTCGTTGGTTTCCCTTGTAACCAATTCGCTGGTCAAGAACCAGGTAGCAACGATGATATCGTTTCCTTCTGTAAATTAACCTACGGTGTTTCCTTCCCAATGATGGACAAGATCGATGTTAACGGTGACAAGGAATCTCCAGTCTTCAAATACTTGAAATCCCAAAAGTCTGGTTTACTAGGTTTAAAGAGAATCAAATGGAACTTTGAAAAGTTCTTAATTAACAAGGAAGGTAAGGTTGTTAACAGATACGCCTCCACCACCTCTCCGGAATCCTTAGATAAGGAAATCGAAGCTTTATTAAAGTAAAGCTTTCATTTGATTGTATATATAATAAAAGTTAAAAAAGATAATGTGCTGTTCATGTTTGTGAATAGCAAAAAGCTAATGAATAAAAATATTGTTACTGTGTATATATCTCCCCTATTATTTCTTTGCTTTCTTCTTGCTCGGTTCTAAAGGTCCATAAAGCTCTTCATCCTCTTTTAACTTGGTCTTAAATGATTTATCCTTTTCGACATTCAAATTCTCCTTTTCAATGTACTGTAATAAAGTTCCACAACGCCTTTGAATGTCCATAGTGTGCTTGTTTTTAAATACAAAGTCTGTGTAGAACATTGGACTTTTGTTGATATCTTGTTTAATCTTTTCATAAGCCTTTCCATCAAATACTCCATACTTTAGTAGCATAACAACCAAGAATCTATCTTGTTCTTCAGAGAAGGTTCTCTTAGATAAGGAGGCTGAAGCAGGATACTTGATATCCAGGTCCTTCAATGGATCGTGAGAAGCTGAAACTTTAACTCTCAAAGCTTCCTGCTGTTTATAAAGCTTTTCAATCTTCTTTTCTTCAACTTCAATATTGCTAACTATTCTTTCGTAGTTATCAACTAAATGAATGTTTTCCCAAAATACTTCAAAGTATTCCTTAACTTCATCCAGAGTCTTTGTTTGTTTCAATTCAGATGCGACTGCCTCCATGTTCTGTCTACCATGTCTCTGCAAGGCAGTGATTAACTTTCTGAATTCTAATTTAGTCCAATTAGGAAACCCTTGTGCTCTTAACTCATTCAATTCATTTTCTTCCCTTTCACTCAATTTTCTAGCCTTTTTGATATCTTCCTTCAACAAATTCATGGCATTCTTCTTGAAATCATTGTCTTCATCATCCCAGTCTTCAGATGTTAGTTCATATGTTAGTTTACAATCATCCATTGTAGGGACAATTTCATCCATCTTGGTTTCATAAAGTCTCTTTCTTTCAGACAACTTTCTTGTTCTTTCTGGATAGAAATGGTGTAAAGGTAAGTATTCCGGTTTCTCCATCTTCAACTTCTTTGGTGGTTTCATGTTTGCTGTAGATCTTCCGTTTAAAGCATTGCTGTAGTATTGATCAACATTATAGTTAGTTTGTCTATCTCTTCTACTTTGCAATTGCTGTTGTTTGATAATTTCACTGGCATCAATCAAATTGTATGAAGCAGCCTTCTTCTTGAATGACTGACCATCCCATTCATAGGTGGATCCAGCTTCAGTTTTAACATTTTGAATATCATCCAAAGTCAAACTTTCGTACTTTTCATTCAATTCCTTGGTTCTTTGTTCGGATTCTCTTAACAACTTGTCTAAGTCAAATTCATCATCCTTATCGCTACCATCAGAGTTTTTGTTTTGTTCAAACAATTCCTTAGCACCATGTTGGATCATAGATAACAATTCATCCTTTCCATTGGTCTTCTTTTTGTCTTCAGATTCCTTCATTCTACCTTGTTGAATAACCAGTTGATCCAATCTCAATTTTTGTTTGGCTCTTTCCAAAATCTTTTCTTCAACTGTCTTTTCAGTAATGAATCTGAAGACCTTGACTTGTTTCTTTTGACCAATTCTATGAGCTCTATCCATGGCTTGTAAATCAGCTTGTGGATTCCAATCAGAATCAAATAATACAACAACATCAGCAGTGGTCAAGTTAATACCCAAACCACCTGCTCTGGTTGTAAGCAAGAATACAAATTTTTCTGAATCTGGGGAGTTATAGTCATCAATAGCCTTGATTCTGTCTTCATGGTCTGTACTACCATCAATTCTACAATACTCATATTCCTTGAAGTAACAGTAATCTTCTAGAATATCCAAGACTCTGGACATTTGAGAGAAGATCAATACTCTTGAACCGTCTTTTTTGAATTTGGTTAAAAGTTGATCTAAAACTTTTAACTTTGCTGAGTTATCAATCAAATGTTGATCCAAGGTAAAAGGCGGACCAGGCTCAGCACCATCAAACAAATATGGATGATTACAACACTTTCTCAATTGCATCATGATGTTCAATAATTGTGTTTTTGATTCAGCCCCCTTGGTGTTTACATTGATGGAGTCAATGTCCTTTTCCAATATTTGTCTATACCACTTCTTTTGCATTGCTGACAAACCCGTGTAAACAGTTAGTTCAACTTTAGGCTTTAAAGAATGTTCAACATCTTGTTTGACTCTTCTCAATAAGAATGGTGTCAGAATACTGTGCAGTTGTTTAACAACCACATCTGAATCTTTTTCTTCACCTTCAGAGTTTTCATCTTCAGACTTGGTCTTACCAAACCATTCATCAAAGGTTTCAGAAGATGTGAAAATATCAGGCAATAAGAAATTCAACAAAGCCCATAATTCATGCAAGTTGTTTTGTAAAGGAGTACCAGTAATAAGCATTCTGTTTTTGGATTTGATTTCTCTAATCACTTGAGACAACAAAGATTGTTCATTCTTTATTCTATGGGCTTCATCAATTACAACATATTCCCAATCAAACTTTTTGAATTGCATTTTTTCAATAATAACAGTTTCATAAGAAGCAACAACAACATCAAAGTCCTTGGTCAACAATCTCTTGTTGACAATGTCACTTCTCTCTTGCTTGTCACCTTGTAATACAAAACAGTTAACTTCAGGTGTCCACATATTGAATTCTCTTTTCCAATTGTTCAAGGTGGATTTTGGTGTAATAATCAAGAATGGTCCCCTTTTTTGTTTGAAGTACCTCAAGTAACCCAAAAATGAAATTGTTTGCAGAGTCTTACCAAGACCCATTTCATCAGCCAAGATACCAGAAAGGTTATTGTTAAATAACTCAACCATCCAATTCAAACCTTGGATTTGGTAAGGTCTTAGTTGACCATTGATGTAAACTGGTGTTTCTGTGAATTGTAATACTTGTTCTATATCTTCATCTTCTTCGACTTCATTGTCTTCATCCTTGATCAATAATTTATCTTCTTCTTTTTCGGATAGCTTATTTCTATGAGCAGCCCCTTTTGCAGCAGCTTCTTTTGTTGTTCCATCTTCAATCAATAAGTTTGGATATTTCTTTTCAATGTATTCGTAAACCTTTGTGAATAACAAGTGTTCTGGATTGTTGACATTAGTTTTCTTGTTGTTTTTTTCTTGGTTAACCTTCTCAACTAAAAATCTTTTGAAAAGAGGAGTGATTTCCAGTAATTTAACAAATCTCTTTAAAGTTGAGTTGAAATCAAGAGTTTGCTGGGAGTTTCCACTTGTCTTTAACTGACTCTTTTCAATCATGTAATGATCAGTTGAGTCAAAGTTTTCTGGTAGGTTATCCTTCAAAGCTTTGATCTTGCTATAGTAAGCATCTAAATCAGCCATGTTTGTATTGTCTTTGGTGTTTTTTTGCTTAATATGAGTAACACTCCATGTCTTTTATGAAACAAGCGGAAAATAAAACAAACAGAGAAAGACGCGTTAGAGTGATCTTAAAAAAACTATAGGAAAATTTTTTTTAATTAAAAAATAAACACGTGAAACTTTGCTTAAGGATTACGTGTAAAAAAAAAAAATAAAAATTACAAACACTGAAATATGTTATTAATCAAACAGGGATTTTATACAAGGATATACATTAAAAAAATAAGATCATTTAAACCCCCCAAAAACACAAACACAAACAACATTAATAATATGAGTGCTCAAGTTGAAGATTACTCTGTCTACTACCCACTTTTGGTAGCTAGTGGTTTGTCTTTTATAGGGTACAAAGTCACAAGTGCTGTCATTCCAAGAGTCAAGGATTCATTTATAAAGATAGGTTTGTTCGGTAAGGATTTATCCAAAGTTGGAAAACCTGTGATTCCAGAAACTATAGGTGTTATTCCATCTATTATGCTGGTCTTACTTTTGTTTATCAACATTCCTCTTCTATTCATCAAAAATCAAGAAACAAGCATATTGTTCCCACACTCCAAGTTCAGTGAATTTTTAAGCAGTATTTTATGCTTGGAAAGTATATTGATCCTGGGGTTATTGGATGATTTGTTTGATCTTAAATGGAGACACAAATTCTTCTTACCAATGTTTGCCTCTATTCCTGTTTTAGTTGTTTACTACGTTGATTATGGTATAACCACAATTATGGTTCCACCATTTTTACAAAACGAAAAGTTAATAAACATGATTCCATTCATCGGTAACACATACCAAAATGGAACTATTGATTTGAAAATATTTTACTACTTCTACATGGGGTGTATTGCTATCTTCTGTCCAAACTCAATCAACATCTTTGCCGGTGTTAATGGTTTAGAAGTTGGTCAAATTTTAGTTCTTTCCATAATCTTTTTGATCAATGACGCCCTGTACTTGTTTACTTCTGACTTGCAAACTACTATGCATGCACACATATTCTCATCTACTTTGATCATTCAATTGTTTGGTTGTTCTTTGGCTTTATACAATTACAACAAGTTCCCTGCACAAGTCTTTGTTGGTGATACCTTCTGTTACTTTGCTGGTATGGTATTTGGTGTTTGTGGTATTTTAGGTCATTTCAGTAAGACTGTTTTGCTGTTCTTTATTCCTCAAATCTTCAACTTTGCCTACAGTATGCCTCAACTATTTGGTCTTGTTCCATGTCCAAGACACAGAATGCCAAAGTTCAATGATAAAGATGGTTTGTTGTACACTTCCAGAGCTATTTTAGATGGAAAGACCCCATATGATAGAGAAAATAAAGTCAAGAAGGTCAAACCTGCTGTTCTTATGGTATTGAGAATGTTGGCCAAAGTCAAGCTAATCGATCTTGAATTCGATAAGAAAACAGGCGAACTTTTAACTTGCTCTAACATGACCTTGATTAATTTAGTTCTTGTTTGGTCTGGACCACTGAGAGAAGACAAATTATGCCAAAGATTGTTACTATTGCAATTTGTCATTGGTCTTTGTGCCATTGTTCTTCGACACTTAGGTGGTGCCCTAATTTATGGTCATGACAATCTTTTCCAAGTTAAATAAATTAATGCAACCTCTTATTAAAAAAAAAAAACATACAAATGAATCAACACTTATAAAGAATATCTATATATTTTGTTATATTACGAAAAAAAAAACAAAAGCTATTTTTTGTTGTCTTCTCTTTCTTGAATCAGCTCTTTGGCCCATCCCTTGACTTCATCAGTTTTGATAAGCTCTAAAGCACCCCAAAACTCTTCCACATCAACTTCTGGGTGTCTCTTTTCGTATTCAATCGCTTGTACAAGCAATTCGTATTTATCTAAATCTTTGACATACTTGGCTTCCAAACAAGTTTGGTATTCATAAGCACACCAATCTTCATTCAACTTCAAAGCAGCCTTTTCATTGTATGGCTTGATCAATTCAGTTAAGTAATCAATGGTGATCTTTTCTCTGTAGCTTTTTTCAACCTTGTCTATTTTAACATCATTTGGTGTGATATCACCTACAATAGCCTCAGCAACATCATGAGCTAAGGCAATGGAAGAACACTTACTAATATCCAAACCAGGGGTCTTTAAGAATTGAGACATGAATGTGATTCTGAAAAGATGATCAGAAATACTCTCACAGTCTTCAATTCCTCTATCAACCCAACCAGTTCTTCTTTGGTACTTCAAAGCTTCAACTATGTGGAAAACAAAAAGCATTTGTCTGGAAGGTGTCATTTCCCTAGAGGCATTTTCTACAAAGACTTGTTTTAAAGCTGTTGAGATATGATCTTGTGGTAACCATTTACTAGCATTGGACATATTTTGGCGTAAAGAATTAATAAATAGGTGTTTGGTTTTTAGAAACATTTATTATTGGAAACCAATTTTTAATATCTGAAGCTGTTTTACTTTGAAAATGGAACGATGTTGATTTTCAAAAAAAAAAAAAAAAAAAAAGGTAAACAAATCAAAAATGTATCATATTTGTTTGGTTTTTGGTTTAAATCCGATATATTAACAATGATATGAAAGCCACTCATACAACATTAAAAGAAAAAAACAACATAATAATAAAAATTATTGGGTATCTAAGTTTATTATAATTAAAAAAAAAAAAAAGGTATATGTTTTTTGTTTTGTTAAATTAAAGTCTATAAAAAGTTTTGAAATATATATATTATTCAGGTTATTTTAAATTACTTAAGCAATTAATTCAACAACACCACCAGCAGCTCTGATCTTTTCTTCAGCTAACTTAGAAACGAATCTAGCCTTGACGATGACTGGAACTTGAGGTAACTTACCCTTACCTAAGACCTTACCGTAACCGTGAGCTAAAGTGTCAATAACTGGAGCAGAAGTAGCAGAGGAGTTCTTTAAGTAGTCATCTCTCTTGGCTTCTGGGATCAAAGTCCATAACTTGTCTAAGTTTAAGACTGGCTTCCAGAAGTGGTTTTGTTGCTTGTGGAAGTATCTCATACCAACTTTACCGAAGTAACCTGGATGGTACTTATCTAAGTTGATTCTGTGGTGATGTTGACCACCGGCCATACCTCTACCACCCGGATGCTTTCTGTGTTTACCGATTCTACCGTTACCGGCTATTCACGAATGTTATAGTTTGGAACATGAAAAAAAAAGATTGGATAATTGTTAGTAATTTGAAAATATTCAAT
>JAJMDJ010000290.1:0-23106 GCA_030573495.1 Hanseniaspora nectarophila
TTTGGAGTTTCACCAGCATTTGATGGTTGTCTCTGTAGCAATGGGTCTTCTTCATCAACTTCCAGCAATTGCTGTGAGGCTGGATTACTGTTGTGTCTATTTTTGAAGTTGAAGTTCTTCAATTGGTTGCTTTCACTATTTCTGGATGCAAAATTTAGGCTACTGGCCCTGCTTCCGTCTTCACTGATGTTGTCCATACTCAATTGTGACTTCATATTTGATTCAGAACCATCAATGTTCCATTCGTCTCTCAGTTGAAGCTTCAAAGCTTCTTTTTCGTTCAATGATTCGATATCTGGAGTTTTTATGCTTGGAATTGACATGACTCTTTTTGTTTCTATTTGTCTCAAGTTGTTTTTGATCACATCTTGTAATTGCTTGGAATGCACTCTATTCAATTCATTGGCGGATTTCAAATCATTCTTTAGTTTATTCATTTGGTTGGTTTTCATTGATGTTTCATTCTGTAGTTTTTTCAATGATTCTGTAAGGGTTATATTATCCTTTTCAAATTTAGTACTAGAACTTGACAACTGATCAACTTTATCACTCAAAGCTTGAATCTTTGAAACGTTTTGCTCATTTTGTGAGTTACTTTCTTCAACAGACTTTTTTAGTTCTTTATTTTCATTAGCCATAGATTGGTATTTATTCAGCCATGTATCATTTTGTTCTCGTAACTTCTCATTCAATGTATCAATTTCTTTAGCTACGTTTTCGTTTTTGAAAAATTCATCGGCATCATAATTCATGGAACTCTTCAAACTCATATCCTCAAGCTTGGATTTATACTGCTCAATCTTGGTTTCAAGAATTGATAGTTCATTTTCGTGTTGGCTCTTTAAATCAACAATCTCATCAATTAATTCAGCTTCTCTGTTAGCATAGGAGTCATTGTCCAACTTGTAGTTATTCAAGCTTGAAGTTTTGTCATTCAGAGTGGCTTCAAGATTTTTAACAGTTTGTTCTTTTGCTGCTAAAGCCTTTTCAGAATCAGCAAGTCTTGATTGAAGACTTGAACATTCCTTGTTGATCTCTTCAAACTTAGGTTTCATACTTTCAAGTTCGGTTAAAGCCGCAGTGTGCTTGTTTTTTATAACATCAAGTTCATTGCTGATTTTATCAAACTTCAAGTCAGCTTTTACTTTATCTTTTTGTAATGTGGATATCTGTGTACTCAACTTTACTTCTTTTTTATTCAGTTTTTGTAATTCTGTATTGTTATTTTCTTGAAGTTCGTTAAACTTGTTGAGTATAGCATCTTGGAAGGAGTCTAAAACCTTCTGTTCATTGATAGTTTTGTAGTATACAGGTGATAACCCAAACTTGAGAATAAACTCCTGAGATAAAGTGAGCTCAACAACAGGACATATTTCATCCGGTTTGTTGTTTTCTGTTACTTCCTTCACTTTTTCTTGTACTGGTTCAGGCTTTTCCGTTTCAATGACTTCCTCAACATGTTCAGTAATAGCATCCTCAGGTTCTCCATCACTTTTAACTGGTTCCAACACTTCTTCAGCAATCTCTGTGGTTTGTGGGAGTTCTTCAACACCATCAGTATTTTCTATAACAGCCTCTGGTTCTGGGGTTGCTGCAGGTGTTATACTAACATTTCTCTTCCCTTTACCTTTCTTCTTGCCCCCACTCTGGGTAGCCAACTTAAGTCTTTCCTCCAAGGAAAGCTTGCTATTGCTAGACATAATCTAATCTGATGGTTTACGTGTTTGGGTTTTTGGTCAGTGAATTAAAAAAAAAAAAAACATGAAATGGGATTTCAAATTTTCCTGTGAATATTTTTCCTAAATATTTTTTTTGCCAAACGCGGCAAAAATTACAAAAAAAAAAAAACACACCCAATCAAGAATTTGTTTATTAAAGCAACTTTAGCATTATTACACCAAACAACACAATACAATGAACGGCGCCCAGGGTATGGATATCACCTTCCAGCAAAAAAACAACACTCACAACCTGGTCTTCAACCTCGAAGCCTTGAAATACATACAGGACGCAACCTCTCTTATAGCAGGATGTTGTTGTGGTTTACTTCAATTCAGAAACATGCAAGGTGTTTACTTCTTTTTGGCTCAATACTTTGCTGTCGTTGCTGCCTTTGTTGTCATTTACAACGGTGTCAATGTCAAAAGACTGAATGCATACTTCATATCTCCATTCACCAACCTCATAATAGACAATTTGTTCAGAGAAGTTGCCAGTTTTACCATGGCTTGGATTCTGTGTAACTGTATAGTTTCATAGTTATATATATACAAGTAAAATTATATCTTAATGTTTTGAATTAATGTGCTTAGCTTATCAACAGATGCTAAGTTCTTGTTTTTTCTTTGAGTGGGATTGTTTTGGCCTTGAGGTGGATTTTTCTTAAGCTTATCAAGGTATGATCTTATGGACAAAACCAATAGCTTTTGGTTTCTGGAGCCATCAACACCAAGCTTGACCATCTTTTGGATCACATAGTTTGCATACTGGTCCTTCATCATCAAGTATATTATCTCCTCTTCTTTCAAGTCAGAAGCATCCTTGGTATTTTGTGGCAAAATCAAATCATACATGGTTTTCTTATCGTCTTCACTTCCAAGAACAATGATTTGTTCAACAACATTGGATGCGTATTTGTGACAAGAAAAGTCCAAGATGTTCTTTTGAACTAGTTCAATGATGTGTCTCTTTGAGTCTTCCAAGGTATCAGACTTTTCATTGGATGACTTCAAGATATATTGAATGACATAATTACCAAATTCGTTTTTGATAAGCTCTGAAAAATGAGGCTTTAATTCGGTTAGGATATTCTCTCTTGTGGTGTCATCTCCATATTCTAGTAATCTTTGAATCACTCTGCAACCATAAGAATGAGTGGCATACTTTGGAGTTGCGTTTTGTAATTGCTCCCTAATAAACATTATATTCTCAATAGGAATATTCTCAATAGCCTTTTGAATAACATGGTTACCATTTTGATCATTTATACACTCTGTTATGTCTGTTTCTTTTAATTCATTCGCAATAATCATTTTGTGTTCCAAAGATAAATTGCATAATGCCTTTTGAATGATTCTACAACCATATTGGGACTTTGTCAACGTAATAACATTGCCCTTGATGTGTTCCATTATTTTGTTTCTAATCTGTTCGTTTTTGCTAGTTTCCAAAAGCTTTTGAATAACGTAGTTACCAAACACATCAATCATCAATTGATAAACACTTTCATCGATTTCATTGTAAAACTTGATTAATAAAGCATCATCTGTTTTAGGAATGATTTCTTGTATGAATCTGGACCCAACTTGATCTCTACAAAACTCTAAAGAATCTCCTAAAACATAATCAATGGTGTAATAAGAGTCTTTGTAAGTTTTGATGAAATTTTCCAACTTGGCTGATCTAATCACAGGTTCTTTACGTTTGTTGAACTTGTTTTGTTTAGATTGTCTTTTGTTTTTCCCATTTGGTGGTATTTGTTGAGAAGCACTGGCTGGTGGAGATGATACTGGGGTATTCATCATAGACATTGGTACAAATACAGGTGCTCCATTCATTCCAGGAATCATGGACATGCCAGGTGGTGGTGATAAAGGTGGTTGGTTATAATTTACATTTGGCTTTGGAGTTTCATTTTCAACATCTTCTTCCTTTTTTTCATTTGGAGAACTATTAACAGGTGGATGGAAGTTGTTGTGCATGAAAGGCATCATGAAGTTTGGTGGCATTGGAGGTCCCGGGTAAAAGCCTTGGAATTGTGGAACAAAACCTGGAGCTGGCATGGCGTTACCTTGGCCCATCCAGCCATTGAAGTTTTGTTCTTGTGAGTTTGAACCATCAACTGATCTTGCTTCACTTTCAGAAAAGCTTCCTCTACCATGAATAGAAGTATCTTCGTTTTGTTCAACTTCTTTGGTGGCTTCAACTAATTGTTTACCAAAGTTTTCAAAAAAGCTGGTCTTGTTGGCCTCTTGAGGAACTTGGTTCTTCAAAATGGAGTTACCATGCATATTCATGATATTATTGGACATTGTATAGCTTCCTCTTCTGTTATTAACATAATTAGAGGTCATACTGGTTTGTCCTGAGTTTGTAGAGATGTTATTCAATGGGTAATTGACAGAGTTGTGGTTATTAAATTGGTGAGCATAGCCTTGGTTCATTGAGTTATCATAATTCCCAAAACAATTGTTTTGGTTTGTTAAAGAGTGGTTGTAACTGCCCTTGTAAGTTTGATTAGGGTTTTGTAGAGAGTACCCACCTAGAGACAAAGTAGTTCTTCTTAAGATAGGAGAAGGAACGTCTTTGCTGTTTAGTTCCTCGTTAAGAGAAGGTGGCTTTTGAATATCTGAGTGCATAGAGTTCTTTCTGTGGTTGGATAGCAAAAAGCTGTTGTTGTTTACATTTGAGTTGGATAAAGATGTAATAGCACTTTCTATATCATCGTTGATGCTGCTGGATCTGACGTCATTCCAGGGATCATTGTTCATTTTATTTGGTGATTAACTAAAAAGAAAATGAATTATAATAAAGCTATTTACAAGTAATTGATTCTTTTTTTTTTTTGGTTTGTATTGATGAATTCTTCTGTAGACAATGTGGACTGATAACAGAAAATAGGAATATTTTGCTAATGGGAAAAAAAAAAAAAAAAAAAAAAACAGAATTGTTCCTAAATGGAATAAAAAAAATTTTCTTTCTCCAATCAGAGAAAAGTGTTTATTTTATGTTTGGAACAAGCAAGAAGGAGAGTGTATCCTTGTATAATGATATACTAGCAAATGCAGATTATGCCATTACAATAATTTAATCTGTAATATCAACACTATGGCAGTTTTTTTGTGTAAAATACACTGTTATTGGTGATGAGGCGATAAGTCCGACAGCAATGTCTTGCCTCTTCCAGTGTATATTAATATTTTTTTTGTGGGAAAATCCGAAAATAAACTTAATGTCAACCCAACACGCGTTTTATAAACACATAATGTCATTTAACTTGAAACAGTACTTGAACAAGTTTGTTTATGTTGTCCTTACAGAAGGGTACGTCATTGAGGGGAAATTAATTGGGTTTGACAACCACTTGAACATAACAATTGAAAAGCAGGTTATCCAGAAGGAACAAAATGACATAACAGCAATTGATATCATCAGAGGTGAAAACATTGTTCTCATAGGTGAACTAGACCTAGAAAAGGTGCTGCAGATCAATACAAAGGTGGATGAAGCAGACCTTGCAAAGTATTATAATAACAAAAGCCACAAGGTGTACAAATCCACAAAGAACAAAGTAGACGTATCAAGTATAAAAGCATGGAAGCTGTTCAACAAGCTAAGGTCTAAAACAACTAATAAACGTAAACTGTCTGATAGCGATGGCAATGACAATAAGAAGATCAGGAAATCGGATATAAGCTCCTGAGATTTTTAAAAAAAAATATTGTCCTTCCACATCAAAAAAAAAAAGGGTGGATGTTAATTTGCACCTAATTTATATAGATTAGAGCTTTTAACCATTTTAACCATTATGGTGCTGTTAGAACTGAATAGCAATCTCAAGAGCATTCTTGAGAATAAAGAAAGCATCAACAAGGATTTGAATAACACGATACAACAAAATGATCTGCAAAAGAGAGATCTCATACACGCTTTGAATTCAACAACAAAAACACAGGCGGATGTAGAAAACAGTATCAACAATATCAAGAACCAACTCAAAGAACTTTCAAACTAAAAAAAAAAAACACATTATATACAAAAAAAAATCATTAAATTACTTTATCATTCTTCAATTGGGTGAATAGCTCATCAACTGAAGTGAAGACCTTACCTTGTTTCTTGCTTGGTGGCTCCATATACTCGGTTATAGTTGCTTGTTGATTCTCAACTTCGTCTATGGTAACTTCTTCAACCTTTATAGGCTTATTCTTGACCTTCATGATCTTAGGCAAAGGAGCGTATTTTGGAACATTCAATCTCAAATCAGTGGTTAACACCATTGGTAATTCACCTTCAACAACTTGTTCACCATTATCGATTTCCTTGGTTAGCTTGAACTTGCTTTCTTCTCTTTCAACTTTACAACAGTTGTTGGCTTGTTTCCAGTTCAATAAACCTGCAAGCATGGAACCAACATTCCCAGAGTCATCATCAATGGCTTGTTTACCACAGATAACCAAGTTGTATTCGTTTTTGGAGACTTCATTCTTCAATAGCTTGGCAATTGATAATGGAGATAGATCATATCCTTTGCTGTTGGTAACACTCAGTATTTTGACTCCATCAGCACCCTTGGCCATGGAATTAACCAGAATAGACTTTAGACCTTTCAATTCATTTTCGTAGTTGTTGGTGATGGTAACAACATTGACTTTGGTTGCTAGTTTATCAGAAAGTTTCTTTAACTTTAAGGCTTCTTCAACAGCAATGTCATCAAATGGGTTGATAGCAAAGTTTGTTATTTTCAAGGTTTTATCAGCATTTAGCTTTGGAGTAACAGAATGGTCAATGACTCTTTTGACTGGAACTAGAATGTTCAATTTAGGTAATGGCATGTTTTGTTTGGTGTTTGCAGCTATTGAACTTTTCCTGAATAAGGGTGATTTTATCATTTTTGGGAAAGAAATTGTAGAAAAAAAAAAAAAGAGGTGGGAAATTTTTAAAAAAAAAAAAATTTTTTTTAATGTGGGTGAATGCTTTCGGATATAAGCCATATCACATGATTTACATTTTTATTAATACAGCTTATATCCGTACTATATCTTTAGTATATATCACCAAGGTAATTTGTTTTATAAAAACAACATATACTATATTTAAAAAGGTGTGTGTCTACACAATATGACATAATAAAATACAGTAATACAAGTACATCCATTACTAATATGCGTAATATACTTCAAAAATACTAGTATAAATAATTGACCTACCCAAAGGAGATATTTTTTTATATACGAGACAGAGTTAATCCGCACTTAAGAAAAAACCATGGAGCACATTATTTATATCATGGCGTCATCCATGAAATTTTTTTGCTCCCTTTTATAATTTCTTTGTCTAATTTTACTTATTTTGAGATAAAGAAAGCAATAATAACAAAACCATACATTGATCCTCCATATTCAACATGTCTGATAATCCAGAAGTTGAATCATTTAAAGCTGTTTCTGGCAATCATCATGTCTACAATGGTGACCCAGATACCAATTCTGTTCAAACTTTGGCCAGAACCTTCACTAACATGTCCACAGCATCTTCTGGTAGAAACGAACCATATGGCATTCCTGTTGATGGTCCAGAAGGTGTTGAAATGTACAATGCCAAAGTTGACCCTAACTCCGAAGAATTCGATGCCCATGCCTGGATGAGAAACCTACACAAAATGAGATCTTCTGATCCTGATTACTACAAAAATATCTCATTGACAATGGCCTACAAGAACCTATCTGCATTTGGTGACTCCTCTGATGTTGTTTACCAATCAACCATTGTTAATGTCTTCCAAAAGACTGTTGAAAATGTCTACAGAAAGATGAGAAAGACAAGACCTTCTGATAAATTTACTATCTTAAAGCCAATGGATGGTATTCTAAAGCCTGGTTCTTTGAATGTTGTTCTTGGTAAGCCTGGTTCCGGTTGTTCCACATTACTAAAGTCTATATCTTCATCCACCTTCGGTTTTGAACTTACAAAAGATTCTGTCATTTCTTATGATGGTATTACTCCAAAGGAAATCCAAAACAACTACAGAGGTGAGGTTGTTTACCAAGGTGAAGTCGATATCCATTTCCCACACTTAACTGTCTTTGAGACTTTAAACAACGTTGCTTTATTAACCACACCACAAAATAGAATCAAGGGGTTGTCTAGAGAAGAATTCTCCAAGCATATGGCTGAAGCCACCATGGCCATGTATGGTTTATCTCATACCAAAAATACCAAGGTTGGTAACGAATTTGTCAGAGGTGTTTCTGGTGGTGAAAGAAAGAGAGTTTCCATTTGTGAAATTTCTTTAGTAAATGGTAAGATTGTTTGTTACGATAACTCCACCAGAGGTTTGGATTCCGCTTCTACACTATCCTTCATTAAGTCCTTGAAGACTCAATCTAAGACTGCTGATACAACCGCTCTTGTTGCTATTTACCAATGTTCCCAAGAGGCTTATGACTTATTTGATAACGTTATCGTCTTAGATGACGGTTACCAATTGTATAATGGACCTGGTTCAAAGGCTAAGCAATACTTCATTGATATGGGTTATGTTTGTCCTGAAAGACAAACCACTGCCGACTTCCTAACTGCTGTTACCTCTCCTACTGAAAGAATCAAAAATACAGAGATGCTAGAAAAGGGCATCAAGATTCCTGATACCCCATTGGAAATGTATGAATACTGGAATGCTTCTCAACTACATGAAGAACTAGTTACTGAAATTGATGAATACCTTGGCCATATTGATGGTTCTTTGAAGGACCAATTCCACCAAGCCCATGCCTCTGCCCAAGCCAAGAGAGCCAGACCTTCTTCTTCATACTTATTAACCTTCCAATTACAAGTCAAGTACTTGTTACAAAGAAACATGACCAGAATCAAAAACGACTTAAGTTTAACTGTTTCTCAAGTTGGTGGTAACTGTACCATGGCCTTGTTGATGGCTTCTATGTTCTACAAGGTCATGTACTACACCAATACTTCTACATTCTTCTACAGAGGTGGTACTCTTTTCTACGCTGTTTTATTCAACTCCTTCTCATCCCTGTTAGAAGTCATGACCATGTACGAAGCTAGACCAATCATTGAAAAGCAAAAGAACTTAGCCATGTATCACCCATCTGCTGAGGCCATGTCCTCTATTTTGTCTGAAATGCCAGCCAAGATTGTCACTGCCATTGTCTTCAACATGTTCTACTACTGGTTGACCAACTTGAAGAGAAATGCTGGTGCTTTCTTCTTCTACTTATTAATGAACTTTATTTGTTTGTTAGCCATGTCCCATATTTTCAGATTCGTTGGTGCTGCTACTAAATCCTTCCCAGAAGCCATGGTTCCTGCTTCTGTTATTTTGTTGGCTATTTCCATGTACACTGGTTTCGCTATTCCAAAGAATAGTATGTTGGGTTGGTCCAAGTGGATCTACTGGATTAATCCTATTCAATACGGTTTTGAATCTTTGATGGTTAATGAATTCCATGGTGTAGAATACCCATGTACTTCTTTCATCCCAAGTGGGCCTGGATATACTGGTTATGGTGCTGACTTCAGAACTTGTTCTGTTGTTGGTGCTGTCCCTGGTTCTAATGTCGTCAATGGTGATGACTTTTTGAGACTGTCTTATGGATATTACAACAGTCATAAATGGAGAGGCTTTGGTATTGTTTTAGCATATGCCATTGTCTTCTTTGGTATCTACTTAACCTTCACTGAATACAATGAATCCTCCAAGCAAAAGGGTGAAATCATTGTCTTCCCTAAGTCAATTGTCAGAAAGATTAAAAAGATGGCAAAGTCCACCAATGACATTGAATCTGCTTCTGCTGCTGATGGTTCTTACACTGAAAAGAAGATGGTTTCTGATGATTACGAAGAATCCGAAGAAAGTGATGACAATGTTGGTTTGAGTGAATCCGAAGCTACTTTACACTGGAGAGATGTCTGTTACGATGTTCAAATCAAGGGTGAAACCAGAAGAATTTTGAACAATGTTGATGGTTGGGTTGCCAAGAATTCCATTACTGCTTTAATGGGTTCTTCTGGTGCTGGTAAGACTACTTTAATGGATTGTTTGGCTTCAAGAGTCACCATGGGTGTTATCACTGGTGATATCTTGGTCAATGGTCGTTTAAGAGACGAAGGTTTCCCAAGATCTATTGGTTACTGTCAACAACAAGATTTACATTTGGCTACTGCTACCGTTAGAGAATCCTTGAAGTTCTCTGCTTACTTAAGACAACCTGCTTCTGTTTCCAAGGCTGAAAAGGATGCTTATGTTGAATCCGTTATCAAAATCTTGGATATGCAAAAGTATGCTGATGCTGTTGTTGGTGTTGCCGGTGAAGGTTTGAATGTTGAACAAAGAAAGAGATTGACCATTGGTGTTGAACTTGCTGCCAAGCCAAAGTTATTGATGTTCTTGGATGAACCAACCTCTGGTTTAGATTCTCAAACTGCCTGGTCTATTTGTCAATTGATGAGAAAGTTAGCAAACCACGGTCAAGCTATTCTATGTACTATCCATCAACCTTCTGCCATGTTGATTGAACAATTTGACAGATTATTGTTCTTACAAAAGGGTGGTAAGACTGCCTACTTTGGTGATTTGGGTAAAGGTTGTAAGACTATGATTGATTACTTTGAAAGTAAAGGTGCTCCAAAGTGTCCTCCTACCGCTAATCCTGCCGAATGGATGTTGGATATTGTTCAAGCCAGAGACTACCACGAAGCTTGGAAGGCTTCTGATGAATTCAAGGAAGTTCATGCCACCTTGGATGAAATGGAAAGAGAGTTGCCAAAGATTCCAATTTCCAACGCTGATGATACTTCTGCCTTTGCTGCTTCTTTCCCTGTTCAACTGCGTTATGTTTACAAGAGAGTCTTCCAACAATACTGGAGAACTCCTATCTACCTATGGGCTAAGTTCTTTGTTACTGTTTCTTCCTCAATCTTCATTGGTTTCACCTTCTTCAAGGCCAACCACTCTCTACAAGGTTTAAAGAATCAAATGTTGGCTATTTTCATGTTTGTTGTTGTTTTCAATCCATTTATTGAACAATACTTGCCAATTTTTGCTCAACAAAGAGACTTGTATGAAGCCAGAGAAAGACCTTCAAGAACCTTCTCTTGGTATGCCTTCATGATTGCCCAAATGCTAGCTGAATTTATTCCTAACTTGGTTTGTGCTGCTTTAAGTTACTTCTGTTTCTTCTATCCAATGGGTTTTGCTGACAATGCATCTTACTCTGGTCAATTAACTGAAAGAAGTGGTTTGTTCTTCTTCTACTCATTGGCCTTCTACACTTGGTTAGGATCCACTGCTGTAATGGTTTCTGCTCCATTTGAAGATTCACAAGCTGGTGGTCATGTTGCCAATTTAATGTTCACTATGGCTTTGTCATTCAATGGTGTCTTGGTTGGACCAAAGCAATTGCCAGGTTTCTGGAGATTCATGTACAGAGCCTCTCCATTGACTTACTTTGTTGATGGTACTTTGTCTCTAGGTTTGGCTAATAACAAGATTGAATGTGGGAAATATGAATACACTCAAGTTACAGTTCCAGATGGAATGACTTGTGGGGAGTACTTGTCTCCATTTATCAAGAACGTCGGTAACGGTTATATCCTAGATGAAAGTGCCACTGGATCATGTAAGATGTGTCAAATGTCCACCACCAACTTCTTCTTAGCTTCTGTGAGCTCCAAATACTCCAGAAGATGGAGAAACTTGGGTATTTTTATAGTTTACATTGTATTCAACTATGCTATGGCCATGTTGTTATACTGGTGGGCTAGAGTTCCTAAAAAAGCCGATAGAGTTGTCGATCAAAAAGACAAAAAGGAAAAGAAAGGAAAGAAATAATAGATTTTAAATATTTGTGATATATATAATAAGAAAAATTAATTTAATTATTCAAATTTTATTTCGTGGTGCAAATTCAATCCATATAGGTTCTAGCAAGTCTGCTATGACATTTGGATTGCGGTTCTATGTCAATCTTTCTGTTGTGTTGAAGTACATGTCGTAGGTATTGTCTTGTTACAAATAATGGTTTGTTACTTAATTTGAGAATTTCATTAGGCACAAGCCATGCATCATTGTCTTTTATGTATCCATTCGTGAACAGGTCATGTAATTCCTGGTATTTCGGTTATTTATTATGGTTTTGTATTCTGAGAAGTTTTGCCGTTTGGGACAAAAACCAATAACAGATATATTAGCAAAAGCATTGATTAAATTGGGTATTAACAATAATATATATAATAGTTTTACTAAAATCTAAATAAACTGCAGTAGTAAAATAACTAAACCGCAAACAGATAGAGTGTTAGCCTTGTTTCTGTGGTCAATGGTAACTACTGAAGGTGATAATGAACTCTTGGTAAAAATATCAGAGCTTGGGGTAGCAGATTCTGGTACTGTGCTTACAGAAGAAATGCTCTTACTCTTGCTCAAAGATATTTCTGTGCGTGCAGAAGAGCTTATAACATTGCCTGAATTACTGGAACTTGAAACAAAAGATGTTTTAATACTGGTAGTAAAAGTAGAAATAGATTCTTGATTTTTGGTCAAGCAGCTGTATTCAGTACATGTAACAGTCTTTGTATTATTAACAATGGAAGCAGTGATAGAGGTTGATAATTTTTCTATAGAGCTAGTTTTCATTGGTAAGGTTTGGTTCATAGAACTTGTTGGCAATGTTGAAATCTGGTTTGTAGATTCTGGTTTCAATGTTGAAGTTGAATTCATAAAGCTTGTTGCTAATGCTGAAAAAGAATTCATAGAACTTGTTGGCATTGTTGAAGTATGGATCATAGAACTTGTTACCAAAATTGATGTTTGATTCATAGATACAGATTCTGGGTTCAATGTAGAATTTTGGTTCAAAGTGCTTGTTGACATATGAGTCATAGAACTTGTTATCAATGTACAAGTTGAATTCATAAAGCTTGTTGTCAATGTTGAAGTAGAATTCATAGAACTTGTTGGCATTGTTGAAGTATGGATCATAGAACTTGTTACCAAAATTGATGTTTGATTCATAGTTTCAGATTTCAATGTAGAAGTATAGATCATAGAACTTGTTGACAAAGCTAAAGATTGGCTTCTAGTGCATGATGTTAACACTGAATAAATATCTACAGAGCTGGTCTTCAATGTTGTAGTGTTCCATCCAGAAAAGCTTGGTGTGACTACACCAATAACTTGAGTAGTTAATGTTAAATTTCCAAATGGAGTAACATCAACTTCAGTGGTGGAAGATGTATTAAAGCTATTAGACCATGCAGTGGTAATAGTTGTGATTGGAGTTGAGGTTTCCAGAACAAATGTATCAGATGTTATACTTAAAATTTTGGATTCAGCAGTGGTTGTTACGAGAGCGCTTGTGGTGTTTGTATTATTCCATTTAGTACTTTTACTAGCTTCAGAGGTTTGAACCGATACAGCAGATGTTGCATTTTGGCTGACATTAACACTGGTAACAAAATTGGACCTGATAGTTGTACATTTAGGAGTTTTAATAACAACAATTGGAGAAGTAACGATGTTATTCAAAGAGTCTGTAGTAACTGTGTTGCTTGAAGTGGTTAAAGTATAACTTCCAGTCCATGGTACAGTAGTTGTTTGTTCGGGGGTGTATACATAATAAACTGAGCTTGTTAATGATGATCCATCAGTATCAGTAGTTGTTGAATATGAGGTCTTTGTTGAGGTGCTTAAGCCAGTCCAATAAGTAGTAACAGTTGGAATAGGAACATAGTATATTTCAGTTTCTTGAACAATAGTACCTGTATATGTGATAGGATAATCAGAGAAATAGGAGTTTGTCTTGGTCAAGAAATCCGTTGTAGTGGTAAAAGATTGAGATGTGGTTGATTGATCCCATTCTAATGTGACAACATGTTTTTCAATGTAACTGCAGACTGATTCAGCAGTTAAATGATAAACAAATCCATCAAAAGAGTAACGAGTAACACCATTGGGATCGGTGTACTTAAATTTCATACCACCAGCACCACCTCTGTTGACATAGAAAAATTCAATAGGATAAGCAACACCAGCAACTAAATTCAAAACAGCTTGATTAACACCGGATGGACCATTTGCAGTCCAGATGGTTTGGATTGTGTTGTTACCACTAACATCACCAGTAGGAGAATAATTACCACAGCAATTTGGAGAAGTAAAACCATTGGATCCAATGTTGATAATGGCTAAGTCATCAATATAAGCTAGATTCAATATATGTTGACCAGTGACATTTGGAACAAGGTAACCGCTCATGTGGAAGGCAAATGTTTTGAATGGAACTCTTAACGGAGAGCCATCTGAGTTCGTAAAGTAGTCTAAGTTCTTCCAGATTTCGCCCAAACAATTACCATCAGATGAACACAGGTTACTAAAGTCAAAGTTTAGCTGGGAAGCAGTGACATCGTTAGCAACAACACCAGGACTAGTATACCTGTAGTGACCAGGTCTTATAATTGAACCATCACCTGCATAGCCACCAGATAAGTACGGCTTTAAAGTGTATAAATCAGTATTCTGAGTACCACGTTTTGTAGCAGGATTGTAATCTAACCATGGGTAGTAGTATACACTACCTTTTAGCCCAGAAACAAACTCCAAATTGTTATTTATTTGACAACCAATTTTGCTGTCAAATTGTTCTTTGCCCACAGCACTAGCTGCTTGTATAAACAAAAACGCAATTAAAAGAGATAAATAAGATTTCATATTGTATGATATTACTTTTGGTTTTTGTTTATTAATGTTTTGAATGATGTAATTATAGATTTATTGAGGGATCATCGCCTCCTTTATATATAATTGCTTTTGTTATTTTGTTTTAGAAATTTTGAAACCAAAACCTCGCATTTTCGCTAGAAACATTCTTGATGTTAAGTTGTAATATAATAATGTATCACCTTATGGGTCAAAAAGGCATGTAACAAAGTAAAAAATCTCCTCTAAAACCAAAAGTTTCATTATAATACTGCATGTTTTTATTAAGAGTTCAACTTGTATCACGCAAATATGCAACATAAATAAATAGGCATTATTTGCGAAGGGGAATGTAAAATTGAAAAAATATAACGGTTTTGTCGTTCATATAAGGAACGAAAACAATAGAAAAAACAGATCTCTTGAGTTTTCTTCCTTTTTTTAGAAGCAATTTAGACTTGCCTTTGTTTCAGCATTTTTTTAAGCGATGAAAACAAAAAAAAATCACCTTAGAATAATAAAAAGTCTTGAATTGTTTGTTAGTCCATGTTTTGAAGGCAACTGTTTGCCAGGTCGCTTATTTTTTGAAAGTAAAAAGGTTCTTGTTAATGATCCGTAGTTTCAAGAGATTTTATTGGGGTTTATTTTCTTACAGCTCTGTTTTGATCAAAAAAAAAAATGGAAGAGAAAGAATGTAATTTAAAATTTTATATTTTTGTCACACCATTTGATTTAAATTGTTTCAAAGCAGAAATGTACAGTTAGCTGTATGTAGTTAAGAGAACGTTATATCATAAATGTTTCAGGAAATTCTTACGCCAAAAACTATTAGTCGGTAATTTGAGTGGAAGTTTCTTTTTCAAAAAAAATTTGCGAATTTTCCGGAAAAAAATAAAATAACCTCTCAGAATTATATTTAGCTTCTAAACTTTTTTTGGGAAAACATACAGGTGATATCACATGGTAAAATAGTAATATTAGTAAAGCTTTTATTGGAATGCTGTAATAATTATGTTAACTAAATGAAGTAGGAGTTTTCATGGCAATTAAGTTGTGCTGCTTGTTTCGTATATAATGCCTATAAGTCGTTTTCTGTTTATTCTTTTGTAACGCAGAGGTGTCATTTATGATATATAATGAGCAAAGAATAAAACCACAAAAATGTACTTTTAAATGTAATACAGTTTACAAATTTAATGTATAATATTGAAGACTGATGAAATAAACCAAATAATAAATTGAAAATGTAAACATACAAAGCAAAATATGAAACAAAAGACAGCTAAAATAGGAAATAATTACATATATATATAATAATTACAAAGAACATTATTGCACAATTCAAATAAATTGTAATAATAAAATAACAAAGCCACTAATAGCTAAAGTACCGGCTTTGTTGGCATTGTCTGTGGTCATCACTGAAGGTACAGAAGAAATTTGTACAGATGTAACTATTGCTGGAGAGCTAGAAACAGTTACAGAGCTTGCAACATTACCTTTACTTTCACTTAAGCTAGTTAAGTAAGATGTTTTGATGGTAATTTGAGTTGGAGTAGCGGCTGAACCCAAAGATGGGGTTGGAACATTGGCAGAACTGGTTGTTTGAGCTTGAACACTGGCAGAGCTAGAGACATGGCTTGGAACATTAGCAGAACTGGATACTTGACTTTGTTCTGAACAAACACTTTTAGTGCATACAACAGTTTTAACATTAGTACTGGTAGCAGTTGTAACAAAGGTAGAAGGGGTATCAATAGAGCTACTTTGCAATGTTGTTGTTTGAATTCCAGAACTGCTTTGTAGAGCTGTAGAATTCCAGCCAGCAAAAGTTGGTGTTTCAACAATGACAACTGTAACTGTAGTTGTAGAGTTGTCTAATCCAGTAACAAGTGTTTCTGTTGTAAATGTAGAAGTAAAAGTACCTGTCCATGGTGTGGTGGTTGAAACAGTTGATCCTGGGGTTTGAACAATGACAATGGTAGATGTGGTTGGCTTACCATCTGTGCCAGTAGAAACAGTTTCAAAAGTAGAGGTTTCTGTACGGGTACCAGTCCATGGAGCAGTGGTTGTTAGTGTAGACTTTGGTGTTGTGACAGCAGTAGTTGTAGAAACCTTATTATTAGTAGTAATAGTAGATGCTGGAGTCTTAATAATAACAATGGTAGAAGTTGTTGGCTTACCATCAGTTCCGGTAGAAATAGCCTCAGAGTTTGTAGTTTCAGTAACAGTGCCTGTCCATGGTATTGTGGTTGTACTGATAATCCTTGTTGGAATAACAATAATCACAATAGTAGATGTGGTTGGCTTACCATCGGTGCCAGTAGAAACAACTTCAGATGTGGTGGTAGATGTAACTTTGCCTGTCCATACAGATGTTGTAGTAATGGTAGACTTTGGAGTAGTAACTGCATTAGACGTGGTGCTGTTAGCATAAGGAGTTACAATAATAACAACAGTTGAAATAGTTAGCTTGCCATCAGTACCGGTAGATACAGATATAGAGGTGGTGGTTGAAGTACCAGTTCCTGCCCATGGAGTGGTGGTGGTTGTTAGATGATCTGGAGTCTTAATGATAACAACGGTGGATGTGGTTGCTTTACCATCAGTTCCAGTAGTGGTAACAACTTCTGTGGTGGAAGTAACATCAACACCTGCCCATGGTGTGGTTGTGGTGGTGATGTGTTCAGGAGTCTTGATAATAACAACGGTGGATGTGGTTGCTTTACCATCAGTACCGATAGATGAGAGAACCTGGGTGGTGGAAGTAACATCAACACCTGTCCAGGGTGTGGTTGTGGTGATGGTTGATCCTGGATTCTCAATAATAACGATGGTCACGGTGGTTGGATTACCATCATCGCCATTGGAAACAGTTTCAGTGGTGGTTGTTGAAGTGCCAACACCAGTCCATGGGGTGGTCTTGGTGATGGTTGATCCTGGAGTCTCAATAATAACGATGGTCACGGTGGTTGGATTACCATCATCGCCATTGGAAACAGTTTCAGTGGTTGTTGTTGAAGTGCCAACACCAGTCCATGGGGTGGTCTTGGTGATGGTTGATCCTGGAGTCTCAATAATAACGATGGTAACGGTGGTTGGTTTGCCGTCATCACCATTTGAAACAGTTTCAGTGGTGGTTGTTGAAGTACCTTCACCAGTCCATGGGGTGGTCTTGGTGATTGTAGATCCTGGAGTCTCAATAATAACAATGGTGACAGTTGTTGGATTGCCGTCTTCACCTGTTGAAACAGTTTCAGTGGTGGTTGTTGAAGTGTCAACACCAGTCCACGGGGTGGTCTTGGTGATGGTTGATCCTGGAGTCTCAATAATAACAATGGTGACAGTTGTTGGGTTACCATCGTCGCCGTTTGAAACAGTTTCAGTGGTGGTTGTTGAAGTGCCAACACCAGTCCATGGGGTGGTCTTGGTGATTGTAGATCCTGGAGTCTCAATAATAACGATGGTAACGGTGGTTGGTTTGCCGTCATCACCATTTGAAACAGTTTCAGTGGTGGTTGTTGAAGTACCTTCACCAGTCCATGGGGTGGTCTTGGTGATTGTAGATCCTGGAGTCTCAATAATAACAATGGTGACAGTTGTTGGGTTACCATCGTCGCCGTTTGAAACAGTTTCAGTGGTTGTTGTTGAAGTGTCAACACCAGTCCATGGTGTGGTCTTGGTGATGGTTGATCCTGGAGTCTCAATAATAACGATGGTAACGGTGGTTGGTTTGCCGTCATCACCATTTGAAACAGTTTCAGTGGTGGTTGTTGAAGTACCTTCACCAGTCCATGGGGTGGTCTTGGTGATTGTAGATCCTGGAGTCTCAATAATAACGATGGTCACGGTGGTTGGATTACCATCATCGCCATTGGAAACAGTTTCAGTGGTTGTTGTTGAAGTGCCAACACCAGTCCATGGGGTGGTCTTGGTAATTGTAGAACCCGGAACAACTCCTGAAGCAACATTACTAGGATTAGGTGTTTGAACTATAACTGTGGAACGAGTGACTGGATTACCATCTGTATCAGTTGTTGTTGAGTAAGATGTGGTTGTTGAAGTGCTTGCACCAGTCCACAAGGTTGTGATAGTTGGAATAGGAATATAAAATATTTCTGTTTCCTGAATAACAGTACCAGTGTATACAATATTGGAATCGCTCAAATATGTATTAGTTTCGGTTAAAATATCAGAAGTAACTGTAGAGGATTGTGACGATGTTGATTGATCCCATTGCATGGTAACAACATGTTTTTCAATATAATCACAAACAGCGTTTGAGCTCAAATGGTAGACAAATCCATCCAAAGTAGAATGTTTAACACCATTAGGGTCTGTGTATTCAAAGTTAATACCACCAAGACCTCCTCTGTTGACATAGAAAAAATCAATAGGGTAAGCAACACCAGCAACCAAATCCAAATTGGCTTGATTAATACCAGATGGACCATTTGCAGTCCATTTAGATTGGATTGTGTTGTTACCACTAACATCTCCAGTAGGAGAGAAATTGTCACAGCAGTTTTGAGTCTTAAATCCATTAGATGCAATATTGACAATAGCTAAATCATCAACGTAAGTTATGTTTAATAGATGTTTACCAGTAACATTTGGAATAAGATAGCCACTCATGTGAAAGGCAAAATTTTCTATTGGAACGTTTAGTGGTGATCCATCTTTGTTCTTAAAGTAATCCAAGTTTTCCCAAATTTCACCAAAGCAATTACCATCAGGAGCACAAAGATTGTTAAATGAGTAGGTTAATTGGGTGGCAGTAACATCATTAGCAACAATACCCGCTTTTAAATAATCGGAGTGGGCAGGGCCTATAATTGAACGATCACCATAATAACCCTTAGATAAGTAAGGTTCGGTTTCATAGGTGGTTTCATCAGCATTACCGTTGTTGTTGGTAGTATTATATCTCATCCATGGGTAGTAGTATACGCTACCTTTTAACCCAGATACTAGATCCTGTTTGTTAGTGATTTGACAACCAATTCTGCTGTCAAAGTCTTTATTACCAACAGCATTAGCTGTTTGTAAGAGTAAAAATGCAAGTAAAATATGTAGATATGTTTGCATTTTGTGTGATATGTTTTTGGTTTATGTATTAATTTTAAATATAAATAATTAGAGCCAAAGATCCATTTATTTATATATATTGTAGATCCTACTTTCTCCCAGAATGTATCTTTTAAAGATAGCCAATAATAATTCTGTAAAAGTGTGGATTATTTCAATTGTTTTTATTTTTCAAAATTCATATTAGTCAGCCAGGAATGTTCACAAGACTTTTCCAAAATAAAGATTTGAACGGTGGTGATATCACTCCAAAAAAACGATAGGGATTTCAGGTGAGCATATATGTCCTAGAAACAATAGAAATTGTTTGCCACATGGGTTAATTTTTAGTAATTTGACTAATTGCTAAAAATAAATTAATTTGCTCAAGCTTATGTAAAGCTGATAACAGCAACAGATATTAATTGCATCACAACAGGAGCAAATTACTCAGATACTTTGATGTAAACTTGAGAAGTTTCTAATTTTTACGATACATTTTTTTGGATGTACACAACAAAAGATGGCTTGGATTATAATTTGGTGGGAGTGGAGAAAGTAAAAATGCCAGTTAGCAAAGTGTTTATCACTTGTATTTTTTTTGAAAAATCAGCAAAAGATCTTATGATTATTTGATCCTTGAAGTGTTTTCCAACTGTCCGGCAAAAAAAACCACCCCACCATAAACAAATTTATGCGCTTTTCTATTGTTCTCGTATTTTTGGACAGTTTTCCAAAAAAAAAAAAAAAAAACAAAATCTTGACTGTCCAAATTATTTAACATTCTCGGGTTACAACATCCGCAGGTAAATAAATTATGCAATATTACTAATTACACCATTTTTAGTAAATTGAAATATGGAAATGTTGGTGTAATGCTGAAGGGAGATGCTAATAAGAGATAATTTGGAATTTGCAAAGAACACTTATCTGGTAGGCTCTTTCAAGCGATATGTAAACTCTGCTGTTTGGAAATTTCAAGTTAACTCAAATTCCAAAACTTGCCTCAGAATATTGTAATATACCTGTATTTGTCTCGTAAAGCTCATGATTATTTATAGCTTGTTTATGCAGGAATGTGGTATTGCCCCAGTAATTTACATATACATATGGGGCCTGACATCATCAAGATGATTTTTTTTTTTTTTTTCTCACAATCAGAAATTAAACGATGATTTTGAATGGCAGTTAAATATATAAAAAAGCAACCCTTATCTTAAAAAATTACCAAACTGTCCAAATTCATACCAAAAATAAATTTATTTTGATTACCCTTGATGAGTTACATCACCAAGTACAGTGTTGATGATCTTAAACAAATCTTATCAAGATAGCGTGGTAGATATTTTTTTAGTCCAATTAATAAAAAACTATGATGACAAATATGGGAGGTTTTTTTTTAAGCAAAATAGGTAAGAAATGTATCAGTTCTGTATAACAATTAACTGAGCTGTTTGCTTTGTAAATAATATCTTATACTATTTGGTTTACAAAAGTAGCTCATATTAAGTAAAATGAGTGTGTTTTTTTTTTCAACAGATAGATATGGTATTGATACAGTTTACAATTATAAAATTGTATTTATTTTTTTGAAATGTAAACAACTTAGTTTTTTTGTAGGAAGCACGTGTTATTATTTGCCGTGTAGCGGAGAGCAAAAAAATAGAAGCAAAAAAAAAAAAAAAAAAAAAAAACAGGTGGGCGGTGTTATAATTTTTCTTTTCCTAAATAGGAAGTTTTTCCGCGGGTTTCGGTTTTAGTTAACCTGGTTTTTCTCAATTTTTGCGGTTACTGGACAACTCCATTTTATTTTGACCAAAATGGTTTTTATATCATCATGAACATGATTTGAGAAGAGATATTATTAGATCAATGTATTAAAAAATAAAAAAAAAAAAAAAAAAGAATAAGATTAGAGTGAATATACATAAGGTGTATACTAAGAACGATATCATTGTAATCTAAATAAATTGCAAGAATAAAATGGCTAGAGCACTGATTTTCAGTGTGTTAGCTTTGTTGGCATTGTTAGTTGTGATCAATGAAGGCAAAGGTGTTGCTTGAGTCACAGTGGCTATGCTTGGGGTAGAAGATACTAGTAAAGAGCTTCCGAAAGCACTGACACTGCCTGAACTAGATGATGTTTTAGTTGAGACAGAGTTTGTTGAGCTTGTAGAAATGTCAGCGGAGTTTGAGTTGGTTGGACTTGAGCTGATGACAGGATTTGGATTGCCTGTGTTTGTCAAATAAGTAGTTTGGTGGCTGTTAGAAGCACTATCAGAGTTGGATGTTTGACTTGGAACTAAGCAGCTGTATTCAGTACATGTGACAGTCATTAAGTCTGTGGTTGTAGCTGTGGTAACAGAAGTTGATGCTTGGACAGTGGAGCCTGTTGATAAAGTAGAAAGTTGGGACATAGAACTTGTTGACCAGGTAGAAGGTTGACTTATAGAGCTTGGTGCCAAGGTTGATGCTTGAGACATAGAACTTGGTGCTAGGGTTGAAGTATTCCAACCAGAGAATGTCGGCGTTTCGACAACAATAATTTGAATGGTAGATGTAGACATATCTGACCCAGTAATAACAGTTTGGGATGTGAAAGAACTGGTAAAACGGCCGGACCATGGAACTGTGATTGTACTGGCAGATATTGGAGTTTCAACAACAACAATTGTAGTGGTTGTAGCCTTTCCATCGGAACCAGTAGAAACAATGCTAGAGGTAACGGTGGTGGTGTAAGAACCAGTCCAGGCAGCGGTGATAACGTTTTCTGGGGTTTCAACAACAACGATTGGAACGGTTGTAGCAATTCCATCGGAACCAGTAGAAACGATGCTAGAGGTAACGGTGGTGGTGTAAGCACCAGTCCAAGCTGTGGTGATAGTTCCAGAAGCTGGGGTTTCAACAACAACGATTGGAACGGTGGTAGCCTTTCCATCGGAACCAGTAGAAACAATGCTAGAGGTAACGGTGGTGGTGTAAGCACCAGTCCAAGCTGTGGTGATAGTTCCAGAAGCTGGGGTTTCAACAACAAAGATTGGAACGGTTGTAGCAATTCCATCGGAACCAGTAGAAACAATGCTAGAGGTAACGGTGGTGGTGTAAGCACCAGTCCAGGCAGCGGTGATAACGTTTTCTGGGGTTTCAACAACAACGATTGGAACGGTTGTAGCAATTCCATCGGAACCAGTAGAAACGATGCTAGAGGTAACGGTGGTGGTGTAAGCACCAGTCCAGGCAGTGGTGATAACGTTTTCTGGGGTTTCAACAACAACGATTGTAGAGGTTGTAGCAATTCCATCGGAACCAGTAGAAACAATGCTAGAGGTGACTGTGGTGGTGTAAGCACCAGTCCAAGCTGTGGTGATAGTTCCAGAAGCTGGGGTTTCAACAACAACGATTGGAACGGTTGTAGCCTTTCCATCGGAACCAGTAGAAACAATGCTAGAGGTGACTGTGGTGGTGTAAGCACCAGTCCAAGCTGTGGTGATAGTTCCAGAAGCTGGGGTTTCAACAACAACGATTGTAGAGGTTGTAGCCTTTCCATCGGAACCAGTAGAAACAATGCTAGAGGTAACGGTGGTGGTGTAAGCACCAGTCCA
>JAJMDJ010000291.1:0-23033 GCA_030573495.1 Hanseniaspora nectarophila
ATATATATATATATATTCTCTTTTAAAATTAAATAAAAAATTTTGAAATTAATTAAACAACTGAGGTTGCTTTTTACCCGAATCCCTATATATTCAAACTTTCCATATTTGAAAAAAAAAATGAGTTTAAATTTTACTATTGACACGTAAACTTCTCTTGAACAAGTAAGATAATGTCGAAAACACCAAAAATACTACAGAATGTCACTCAAAGCCGCAAAGGAACAGTTTGTGAGTAACCTAGGGGGCTCCGATCTACCTGAAATTGTCAACATCATGATGATCTGTGTTCCTATATACGCAACCAGTCAGTACATCCAAGACACCAGTTTCTTGAAGTTCGTTCTGCACTTTATGATTCCTTTACTGATGGTGACCTTGTATGGTGACAACAAGGGTATTTTATATCTATTTAGTGTGTTACCTATGCTGTTTATGTCAAATGCATACAACCCAACAAAGACAAAAGGACTTTCAAAAAGCACAAAGAAAAATTACTTGACTGCTTATAGAGCCCATATGCTGATAATGACCGCAATTGCCATTCTGGCTGTTGATTTCAACATCTTCCCAAGAAAATTAGCTAAAGTTGAAACTTGGGGTACTTCATTGATGGATCTTGGAGTTGGTTCATTTATTTTCAGTGGTGGTATTGTTGCACGTGTTAAGTATGCTCCGAATACAACCAAGAAAGACGAAAAGAAGGTTAGTCTGTGTTCCAAGATTTTCTTGAGAAAATCAAACATTTTGTTCGTTCTGGGACTTTTAAGATTATTCTTTGTGAAAAATCTTGAATACCAAGAACACGTTACTGAGTATGGTGTGCACTGGAACTTCTTCATTACTTTGGGTTTGATTCCTCTTGTGCATGACTTGATCCTACAGCCATTCATAAACGTGACAGGAATCAATAGAGGTGTTTTGGCCTTGATTTTATCAGGTGCCTTAGAACTTTGGATGAACAAAGACGAAAGAGTTTTGAGGTTCTTGATTGAAGCTGATCGTGATAATCTAATTTCCAGTAACAGAGAAGGTATTTACTCATTTGTGGGCTATGTTGCCATCTTTTTCCTAGGTCAAGAAATTGGTGGGTCCATCATTTTGCCATCCAGAAAAGATCCAAAAAACACTGAAGCAGTTATATTTGGCAGTCATAAGACTTCAAACACCAATGCATTGGCCATCTATACTATATGCTTCTCGCTACTAAACCAATTAATCTTGGAAGTCGATAAGTTTTACATATCCAGAAGATTTGCCAATCTGTCTTATGTCTTGTGGGTTGTGTCATTTAACCTTGGATTTTTAACCTGCTATTCCGCAGTCGATGCATTACTGGTAAGAGACTCAACCGATTCATTATTACAATTAATCAACAATAACGGACTATTGCTTTTCTTATTGGCAAATGTCCTTACCGGATTGGTTAACATGTCCATGAACACTCTTGAAGCAGGTCCTTTACTAAGTTTTGCTGTTTTGACTGGCTACTGCATTGCCCTGTACATGTGTGCTTGTCTTTTAAAGCATTACAAAATCAAATTATAAACAGGAATTATTGGTATATATATTTAATCAGATAAGGTTATGGTTTCGATGCTTGTATCCACCCTCTTTCTTTTCTTCCCTCTTTGTAACTTGAACATTTGGTCAATTGTCTTTTGGGAGCCTTTTTTCTTTTGCTGGGTTGGATCTATTTCTGCATCCTTTTTCTCCGTCTTTATAGCAATATTAACATACGGATTTTCTTTATCTCCATCAAGACTTAGGTTGCTAATGTCGCAGTTGCTAATATTATCTTTATTGTTTTTAGCAGCCTTTGTAGGAGATTCCGAGGCCTTTAATGGCTTTCTCTTAGGAGATTTCAAAATCTCGCTATCATTTCTAGGCGCAAATTCCAGCTTCTTCTTAGGTGATAGCAAGACATTTGTCTTCTTTGGGGATGGCACTTGTGTAGGGATAGTCAATCCTCTTGGTTTCTTGACATATTTTACCTTTGGTGCAAAATTGTTTTGAGATGCTTTTGGCGCAGGTGACTCAAGTGCAACTGGATTTGATAACGATATACCTCTTTTCACCTTTGGTTGCTTTGAACTTTGAGTCTTTTCAGCCATTTGTGCAACATGTTGCTTAGCGGAAACAAAACCTGTTGCCATCATTGTTGATGTAGACATTCTTATGTTCTTTGTGACATCTAATCCATTCAAATTGTATACTTTTTTACCCATCCAATAAAGTTGCCATGATTTTTCTTCAATATAAGTTTCGTAGTCTTTCAAAAATGTCTTTAAAGAAAAGTCATTCTTTATTGGATCAAAACTTGTCTTGAAATTTACCGATTTAATTTCATAAAGCTGCTTGACTGTTTTTATACTTGAAAAAACACTTGAGTATGCATTCAATCTGTCTATAAGATCTTGTTCCAAAAATCTGGATCTGATCATACTTCTATTATTACTAGAACTTTTTTTGTCTGCCTTTTCCTCCTTATCTATAGCTGTGATATACAATAAATGTTTGGCTCTGGATAAAGCAACATAAAAAACTCTCTTCTCTTCTTGGATCATTTGGTTTGCAGATACACTTGTAGATTTATACTTCTCAAATGAAACATTCTCTTCAGTCAGCTTTTCACCATTGTTATTTGCATCTTCATTACTTGAGATAAGGCACGGAATAATTTTTTCTGAACACCCAGGAACAAAAACAGTTGACCATTCCAAACCTTTACTCTTGTGGACTGTACATATTGTGACTCTGTTGTTTTCATCATTGATATCACTGGCGTTGGACTTCTTTTCATCAGCTGCAGGATCAATTCCATTTTCTTCAACAGGGAACATGTCTATTGATTCAATGAACTCATAAACAAATGGGAGAGTATAGTTCTTTTGTTGAGTTTTCAAAGGAGCAAAGCCCAAAAACATTTCTTTCAATGTCATAATTCTATTATGTTTGCTCTTCATTATTTCTTCCTTTCTTTTTTCAAGTTCGCTTTTGCTGTCCTCATCTTTACTGCTCATGCCGTTATATGCCTTCTCTAAACCAGATTTTTTATAGATATAAGCGAAAAAACGACTTAAACATTCTTCAGATCCATCCAAAGAAGATGCAAAGTCAGAACAAGGCATTAAGAACTTTTTCATAAATGCCTTGATGTATTCTCTACCTTTGGTGTTTGTAACAATTTTGTCATGTTCTGAAACCTCTAGCAATAAATCAATTGGATCAATATCACCTTTTGTAGCAAAGTACTTGTGTATGTTTAATAAAGATATCTCACCAATACCGTTATTTTCAATTTCATTCAAGATTTCCAATATCCAAACTTTTTTATTTGAGAACAGAGCCTTATCTCTATTCTTGAAATTAACAACTAACTTCAAACAATTCATGAATAGAACAACTTCCGGATAACTCAAAAAGCCCTTGCTTCCAATGATTCTATAAGGAATATGATTAGTTATCATGTGTTTTTCTATAGTTGTTATTTGTCTATTGGTTCTCACCAAAACAGCAATTTCAGAAAACTTCATGATATCTCCCGGCAAACTTGTCAAGTACTTTATCTCGTTGCTTATATGCATGGCTTCTTGGTCAAAGGATGTGAATTCTCTATAAACAGGGCCAAAATCGGTATCAAATTGTCCACATAAAGCCGATTCAAACTCATCAATCGGATTATCATTAATGGAGTCGTCTTCAGAAATACTTGACTCTTGTTGGTCATTGAAATTCGATTTGATTATATGTTGACAGCAATCAATGATTTTTTGTGATGATCTATAATTTTGGTTAAGTGGGATGACTGTGACTTTCCCACAAAGGTGTCTCATATCCTTGAAGTTTGAAGGTGAGGCATCTCTGAATGCATAAATACATTGATCAGGATCACCGACAACTGTTATTCCACTTTTAGCCTTTTTGGCCCAAAGCAGGACTATTTGTAATTGTAAAGCAGATGTATCTTGAAATTCATCCACAAGAATATGATTATAATAAGGCAAGCTGGCTTCGTGTCTTTTTAATAATTTGTATCCATAAAGAAGAAGATCGTCAAAATCAACCTTCTGCATCTCGCGTGCATCTCTTTCGTATGTTTCGTAAAAGTACAGAATACCTTGATCTAGATTTCTTCCACTTGTTTCTCTATACTTTTCAGCAGTCAATCCCTGACTTTTAAGTTTTGATATGTATTTTAAAATCATTGGTATTTCAAAATTTAATAGATTTTTGTCATCTTGTGTTTTATTCTCTTTCTTTTCCCACTTGACTACATTCACAATATTCTGGTGGTTCAAGTAATAATCATAAAGTTCAGTGGGTAGTGCTGCAATGGCGTTTTGGAATATAAGTTTCTGTTCAGCTTCAGATATTATTGTAGGGTTATGAAGTCCAATTCTGTAGCCATGTTTCATCAATAACTTCAAACACAAACTGTGGAATGTCCCAACATTAAGATCCATGAATAAATATTTTTGGTCAGTGGGGACTAGGTCTATAAGTCTTTCTTTGATTTCATGTGCAGCTTTTTTACCAAAAGTTGTAACCACTATTTTACTTGCAGGAATCTTGCATACAATGACCAAGAACATCAGTCTGCTGATTACAATTCTGGTCTTACCTGATCCAGGAGGTGCCTTTATTTGCAAAAGCTGTTTGTGTTCAAAAAGGGTTGCTTCTCGCTGTAGATCATTAAGATTAGATAAAATGCCTTCAAAATCTTCCATCTTAGCAGACAAAGAATATTGTCTTTTGGTGTATAATAAGAAGTGTTTTTTGGCGATGCTGTTTATACTGATTATTGATGATTGACGCGTCAATCTTGAAAATTTAAAAACCAGTGGCGATTTTTTTAAAATAAACATTTTTTTTTTTTTTAATAACTACACGTGACTTTACCGGGATGATTTAGAGACGTGTAGGTTTGTTAGGGAGTATTGATTGATATACTTAATATATGTCCCATAAAATTGCTACAAGTGCTACTAAACAATTAACTTACTTATATATTGTTTTTTCTTATATCTGAGAATATATTAAAAGTGCAATCCTAAAAGTTGTTATATGGAGGTAACACCCATTTTTCAATTACAAAATTGTTTGATGAGAGTTATCTTCTTTTTTTTTTCATCCAGCCAACAAAATACACGAAAGATAATTTGAGGCAAATATTTCCTGTCCGAATCAGGAAATTTACCCCACTGTAAGTTACTTTTTTTACAAAATTCGAGTTACTGTGTTTTTTTTTAAACATTTCCCTTTTAGGCAATAATCTTCAAGATAAGAAATGACCTTTATTTTAACATATATCGGAGATATTTAATCACGGAGATAAACGCTGATATTACTTTCATGTTCAGGAGTTTTTTTACCCATTGTTATATCCGGAATGCAACATCCTTTAAATATCATCTTCTAAAAGGTATATTAATGTTCAAATAAAACGATTCATCTTCTGTAAACTCAAACATATGGAACAATGAATAGAAGCTTGATACTGGATCATAATCCAAAAAAATGGAAAACAGCTTTACTACCTTATTTTTTTATTTTTTTTTTTTTTAAAAATAAAAAGACGCTTTTAAACATACAAAAAATGATGTTGTAAGAAATTATTACGCGCACAGAAAATACCCATGGATATTGCAACCTTTATCAATCACTTTTTTTTATGCTTAGCTTTTCCCTAAAAAAAACAAGTATATACAAATACGTACTTCTTTAGACATCTATTCTATAGCATATATAAAGGGTATAAATCTTATAAATCTATTAGTAGATCAGTTTAGTTATAAAATAAAAACCAATAACAAAAAGCAGCATACATTCACAATGTCTGAAGTAACAAAATCCATTCCTCTATATTCCCCAGCATACTTCGGCTACTCCTTCTTAGGGGGTGCCATATCATGTTCCATTACACATTCAGCTATTACTTGTTTGGATTTAATCAAAACCAGAGCCCAGGTTAGCTCAAAGGGTTCTATTCAACTAACCTTTAAGGACTTCATGAAACAAAAGAACAATGGTATGAAGCTGTTATACACCGGTGGATTGACTACATTTGTTGGGTATGGTTTACAAGGTTTCGGAAAGTACGGTTTCTATGAAATATTCAAGTACAAGTATACCCAATTGTTCCCTGAACACTTCAACCAAACATACGTTTACTTGATGGCCTCTGCTTCTGCTGAGTTCTTAGCTGATATTCTATTGTGTCCATTAGAAGCTGTTAAGATTAAACAACAAACCTATGTCAAGGACAATGCTGCCTTTTTGAACTACAACAAATCCCATTTATCTATGTCTGGTACTTTCAAGGATCTATTAAAAGAAGGTAAGTTATACTCAGGTATTGTTCCTTTATGGTTAAGACAAATTCCATACACTATGGTTAAGTTCACCACCTTTGAAAAAATCGTTGAATTCATCTATAAGAAATTAGATTTGAAGAAGGAAGAAATGAACAAAATGCAACAAGCTTCTGTCTCCTTTGTCTCTGGGTTCTTTGCCGGTACCATGTGTGCCATTGTCAGTAACCCTGCCGATGTCATGGTCAGTAAATTGAATTCTCCTCTAGAAGATCCAAATGCTAAGGCCGTTATAAAATCCACTGGTGAAAGATTAAGTTATGAATACGCTAAAATAGGGTTTAAGGGTTTATGGATGGGATTACCAACCAGAATTGTTATGATCTCTTGTTTGACTTCCATGCAATGGTTGATCTACGACTCTTTCAAGATCGTTGTTGGTTTACCAACGACAGGTGGCCATTAAACTGCTACATGCTTATTTATCAATATATATGTAAAAATAATCGCAAATATTTTACTAAATATCTAATCTTTTTTCATATATATGCAAGTTTTAAAACAAAATATGACAAAAAAAAGCGGGATTTATTATTTTCTTATTATTATTATTTCAATAAATTTATATTTATATATACTTGGAATAAATAGCCCAGCTAGTTACCAATATGCAAGCAAAACTTAACCGATGTTTGATATTTAATTAATTAAAAAAAAAAAAAAAAGAAATTTTTGATTTTTTTTTTTTTTTTTGCTGTATTTCAAATTAATTATTAAAGTATGTTGCAGCTAACCAAATTCCTATTCTTCTTCAAAATTTTTTTTAATGTAAAGAATGATAGTTAATGATTTAACGACCAACATACTTGTATTCGAAGTATCTTAAGACGTTGTAGAAGACTAATTCGTAACCCCATAAGACTTCAATACTGATATCACCACCGAAATTACCTAAGTGCTTGGAAATCTTACCAACGTAGTAGGATTGAGACATACACATGGCAATCCAGACAATGGAAGTTAGGAAACAGAACATGGAAGCGTAACCAATTGGTAACTTCTTTGGGTCCTTCCAAATAGATTGGTCGAATTCCCAAGAACCCTTTCTCCAAATGAAGAATTCAGATAGACACATGATCATTAATTGACATAAGTAGTAAGAAATAGAGTCCATGAAGTTTTGCATGAAACTGTCGAACTTGTAGAAAGCGGCAACAGCTAAACCGTAACCAATCCAAGAACCTAGAGTAGTCCAGATTGGTCTTGGAACTTTGATTAATGGTTCCCAAATAGATTGAGTACCTAAGGCTAAGGAATACATGTTTGGAATGTTGTTGGCAACAGTAGATAAGGATAAAACAACACAACAGAATTCACCGAAACCGTGTAAAGAGTCTTGGACAATAACACTGTAAACGACACCACCGAAGGAGTATTCTTCGTATAAGGCCTTCCAAGCTGGAGTGTTAGCAGTAGCAACACCACAAGCAGCACCTAATAATAAGGTGAAGATCAATGGGAACATTAAACCGAAGAAGACAGAGGAGAACAACTTAGTCTTGGAGGTATCTCTTGGCATGTAGACAGAGTAATCAGAAATGTAAGCTAACCAACCAATGGCGAAACCGTAAATGGTAGAACCGAAAGAGAAGACGGAACCGATAGTGTTGATACCACCTTCCCATGGACCAGAGTGGAAGTTACCGGACATTTTTAATCTGGCGATCATAATGATGAAGATAATCAAATTTGGAATCCAAGCAACGTTACCGTACATGTGGACGACTCTGTAACCGAAGAATGGAATGATCCAAGTACCAACGATGATGATCAAACAACCAGCCCATGGAGGTAAGTTGTGTGGTCTGTTAACCATTCTTAATAATTGAGCGGAGGCAATGGTGTTGACAACAGTCCAACCAACACAGGCAATGACGTTGATAACAGCAAATACTCTGGCGGTAACATTACCCATTAAGTATCTACACAAAACCATTTGTCTTAAACCGGTAGCAGCACCGAAGACAGAGAAGAAGGCAACTGGCATGGCACCTAAGATGGACCAACCAATACAAATCAAAGCACTTTGTCCGAAGTTCAAACCGAAAGTCAATGGACCTAAGGCACCTAAGGCACAGGTAGCAATAACCAAGTTAGCAGATAACCACATAGTACCAGCAGCTAAAATGGAAGTATCAGTCTTTTCTTCATCAGTAATTGGTTCAATACCGTTCATTTCAACGGAGTCACCAAAGACAGACATCATTCTGGCAAAGAATGGCATGGAGGTGGTGGAAGCAGTAGCTTCTTCAGTAGATTCCATATCATATTCGTTTATGACGGAAGTTTTCTTTTCTAAGTCATCAAGACTTCTTCTGTTATGTTCATAAGATATTTCAGAAACCATTTTTGTATATTATGAGAGTATTTTATGTTTTAATTTTGAACGGTCTTTACATATATATTTTTATATTAAACTGTTTTATAAAAGAAATAAGAAAGATTATGTTTTAAAAATTATGAATATCAACGTTCTTTATATATGTTTTCAAATCAGATGGATTAGATAAAAAAAGAAGTTGAAAGTGTATACAGTAATTTTAAATTTTTTTTTTAATGTTCGTAGATTAGAAAAAAAAAAAAAAACCAACAGTAAAAGTAGCCTACTGATTAGACCTTATGCAACTAAGGAGTGTCCGGAAAAGCCATATATTTCCTAAATTGGTAAAAATCCAAAAATTTTGGTCCGTGAAAAAAGACTTTTTTGAAATAAACAATTCTTTTTTTTTTGAAAAATTTTTTTATCGCAAAGAATTTGCTGCGGAAAAAAAGTAGACAAACGACAGTATGCGCTATTTTAGGGAGATTTACAACCAAAATATTTCAGTATCAGAATTTATCATAGATCTTTGCGATGGACCCAATATTTTCGTTTCTTTTTTTTTTTTTTTAAAATGTTGTCATTTTCACTCCTGATAAGAAAGCCACTCTCATAACATCCTTATTTTTATGAAAAAAATACTTCGCTTAACACAAACTATTGTGTATATCTTTTAAATTATAATAAAAAATAGGTTCAGAAATACGACAGGATTTTTATTCGTTCCGAGTCTTCCGGAATCAAAATAAGCATTCCGTTATCAGTTACGTTAAAAATGCGCTGCAAACTTTTTTTATTCTGTTGTATGTTTTTCTTCAAAGTCATCAAAATTCTTACAACATGTTTATGAAGACAAAGTGGATCTCAGCAAAAATGGATATAAATACTATCGTGATTATTTTTAACTTGAGTTATTTCTTTTTTTCTTTTTAATATTTTAGGTTTATGGTCTGTTTTTTTAATTTTTATTACTAGCCTTTTTAATAATTCTGTTAAAAATAAGAAATAAAAATTTAAAAAAAAGGACTGTTGCATTATTATTCAGCGAGCATCTTTTTTTGTTTTCGATGGCACATTTTTAACCCTCATTACGTAAGTAAATATAGCCTTCTGTACACATTTTAACTGTAAGTCTGTATATAAACAAAGATTTTTTTATTATTTTATTTCTTGCCTCACATTAAAATTTGTTCTCTCAATTTTACAAAGCTTGCAGTTTTTTCGCTTTTTAGATATTTACAGAATTTTATGCAAAGATGAAACCATTGCTCAGATAAGAAGCCACTGTTTTCGGAGTTTTCATTCATCAAGGAATTTACACTCATATTCCAGGAATGTGTGGAAAACCAGTCTAGATCTTCTTCTAACTCTTTTTTTAAAGAATCATTCATTTTAGAATCAACTGATATCAATATTTGTTTCATATAATCAATTATTTTTTCAGATTGATCATTTTCGTAAAGCCAACTAATAATGTCTCGGCTAATTGAAAGCAATTTTTTTAAATCAATTTTAATCATGCAATGATTGAGCAATAGCATTATAGCATTTCTACTAAATTTTGAAGCTTGTTGATCAATCTCTTTTTTAGACAACAAAACATAAAAACATCCATTCATGAAATATTCATCGTTCTTGATTAGTTTAACAACTTTCAAGTCATTAAGCATATCACACACTGTTTCATTTTTGAAATAATGATACAACATCAACTTCGCCAACTGCATTTCACATACACACTTCTCATTACCAGCATCACCATTACCCATAACATCAATCAATCCGTTTAATTCGCCAATAGTCTTTTCAAAGTCATTTTTATCAAAACAACATCCATCAGTTTTATAAAATACTTTCAAACAAGCATTCCTCGCTTTTCTTTGGGTTAATTCATATAAGATTCCCTTTGAAGTGTAGTTATCATCAGCTAACACCATATTTATGAACCCACTGGATAGGTCTGTGAAATTCATTTCACGCAAGTATATATCATTCTTGTAATACAAATTCCCCAAGTTAAAAGATACTGCTGCTAACCAACATGTTTCATTGAATCCAAACGACCCTTTTACTGATTCAGTTTTTTTCATGTCCCTGAAGTTCATCAAATAAGTGTAACTTTTATTTAACAATTTGTTCAAAATCTCAAAAAGGGAATAAAGTTGATTTTTGATATTTACATCAGTGTTTATTTGATTTGAATATAGCTGTATTGCAATTATTAGTACTCTGATATAAGAAAAATTATTTGACAAATCTTCCAAGGTATGTACATTTTCTGGATTATCAGTTTCAAGCAACAAATATGTCAGCAACTCAATCAAGATAGGATTACTGGATTTGATGTCTACAAAACAAGTGTAGATTGTGTCGTAAAACTCAGCTGTGGTCATTATAGAATTTTGAAGCATACTCAAAATGTTCTTACATTTGATAAATGTTGTGTTGAATAAGTGATTAAATGTAACTGAGCCACTATCCAAAGTTTCAATTTCATTGCATAGTGCTTTGAACAAAATAACTTGGGTTTTTACATCATTCTGAATCTCATGATTCATTTCTCTTTCGAAGATTAGATAAAGTTTTTCAAAGTTGTTAGTGTACAAATTACAGATTTGTAATTTTCTTAGTATTAGACCATAGGTTTGATTATTTAGAGATGTTTTTATCTGATGTATTGTTAAATACTCTAGCCAGATCTTGGCTTCTTTAAATTGTGTCTTTTTAATTAAAGGCTCTGCGCAATTCCATATTAAAACAACAATAGAGTTTGCACAGGATTCAGACAATCCATAACCAAAAAGTTGAGGTAATAACCCAAAAATAGTTTTACTTAAACTGTATTTGGATTCGAATGACTCTTTAAATTTGTTTGTCAACATAAAGACCAAATTGCCGTATAGCTTTTCTCTTATGTTGACAGGAATTATGACAACACCAGTTTTTAACAAGTACAAAGACAATTTTATTGATTCTTGAGATGAATATTCTGCAAAATCACAAAATATTTCTGTAGCTGCATTTAAAGATTCAAAATCTTTTTCTAAAAGAAGGGTCGTTATGTACTCTTTAAAAGTATCGCTATACTGTTTGGTGATAGTTTCTATATTGTTAGGATATAGATTTTTTAATAAAGTTACTTTCATCAAAACTATTGACTTATTAAGACCATACCTGGCTACCAAATCAGCAACAGTCTTTTTAGCCGCTTCAAAATTTTCGGTTTTGACATAAATCTCAGCTTGCAATAGCAATAAAGAATACTTTAGCTTTTTAAGGTCATCTAAAAGATGAATTTCTTCTTGCAAAAGATTATTAGCTGAATAATCAATATCTTCAATAGCAGTATTAATTAATTCTTGGTAAATCAGCTCATCTTTTTGCATTAAATCATTTTTTATACTTTTTAAACAAATGTTGTAAACGGTTGTCATTGTTTCTAGTATTTTACTTGGCTGGTAAATGACTTGAATATCTAATATAATTTCCTTGTATTTTTTGGCTAGACCAAAGTCGTACTGGCATAAAGATAGCTGATAAAGAGAATACAGCAATTCAACTTTTATGCTTTCACTACAATGATCACATAATTTTTCAGAAAGCAATTTTGTTTTGATGAGTAGCTCTTTTAAAGAATCATCAAACACATCTTTTGTAATAAACACCAAGCATGTTTTTATAAAAGAGATGACATATTTTAGTGTCTCGTCAGTATAATTAAGATCGTGTTGTTTGCATAGAGTGCTAAAAATACTCAAACATACAGCATTTGTGTATTTTATTTTTATAAAGACTCTGTACATACTTTCTTTAGATTTTGATGTTTGAAACTTTATAACTAGCGTGTTGTTGAGGTTAGTGCATTCATTTTCAAAAGCCAATAAAAGCTTTTTACTCGCCATAGGAATGTCTTTATTGGAATATACCTTTTCTTGGTAGTCTTTGAGTATATCAACAAACAAATCAACTTTTTTTTCTATTTCTTCAATAGCAAAAGAATTATCCATACTACAGCTTGATAAACTACTGTTGATTTCCTTACATGCTTGGATAAACTCTACAACAGATTGGTTTTGGATAGGTAATTCTGACATTATAAATATTTAGATGGGATGGTGTTGTTATTGAATATTACATAGTTAATAAGCAGTATTCTGTAATTATGCAATATACTAAAATCTCCAAGCACTTATCTAAAATAAAAGTAACACTCCTAATTTTTGCTTATCATCTTTCCAAAATGGGAAAACATATATTAATTAAACTTCCCAAAAAAATATATGCGGCTAATTTAAAAAAAAGTTAAATTCTTTTACTATATACACCTAGAAGCCAAACTTGGACAAGTCAATGATGCTATCACCATTAGCATCCTTTTCCTTCTTGATAATGCCTTGGTTAACAAATTCATCATACATGTCTGATGGAATCCAGTTTTGAGTGGCAGCAAAAGGTTCCTTGACTAATTCTTCATTATAAGCATTGATGCTGTTGGTAATATCTTCGATTTCTTTACCAGTGAACTTGATAGGAGCTTCCTTTTCAGCAACAATTTTTTGTTCATGGATCATAGGCCAAGCACCGTGAACACCAACAGTCTTTTCACTGATCAACAAGTAATCCTTGGCTAATTTTTTGTTCTTAGCAACAATGATTGGAGATTTCAATAACTTGATGATTGGGGCAGCACTGTAAATCAATTCTGGGGATTCCTTGTTCAAAGCTTGTTCCCATAAGAACAAGTTTCTAGTTCTCTTGTAAGCAAACATGTATTGTTCAGCAACACCTGGCTTCTTGAATTCTTCGTTATCAGTTTCCATTGTGTAAACCTTTGGGCCATCATAAGCAATGAATTCTGGAGCATTGTTCAAAATGAATGGGTTAATTGAAGAGTTTTCAAAGTCAACCAAGCATAAACCAGCTGGGGTTTCAATGCAGTTCATTGGGTCAATGTCTGGATGTTGTAATCTTGGCTTTAACAAGGCATCCCATCCTGGAATGTTGTCGTTCTTATCTTGAATCATAGCTTTACTTAATAAATGTAACTTGTTGTAAACTTCAACTTCGGCTTCAGAAGCCTTCTTGGCCTTGGCAACAGCTAATTCTAAAGCAGTGTATGTGGTCAAAACATCACTGGCCTTTGTCCATGGTCCTAAGAATTTTCTATGTTCTTCAAAGCCTAAAAGATCATCCTTGTTTTGTCTCCAGAAAGATCTTTCAGTGGTGTAACCAATCTTGTATCTACCTTCAAATTCAGAGCCCTTTTCACCAACATAAATATCATTTTCGTAATCAGAAGCAGTTCTTAATTCAGTTGGCAATTCATTGGCAAAGTATAAAGAACCAAACTTCTTGAATTCAATAGAGGCCAACTTGGATTGGAAGCCCATTAATTGTCTAATAGAGTTGTCAAATTGTTCCTTGGCAGCTGGATCAATTGGGGTATCTTCAATCATTGGATTCCAGTTTTTCATGGCCAAATCACCTTCAACAAATTCTTCCAAGATGAATGGAGACTTAATTGGGGATAGCTTGGTTGGAGAATAAGAGTATACCTTTGGAGTCTTTATCTTCAAAACTAAATCAGCAAAGTCTCTTGTGGCAACTTCACTTCTCAATCTGGTGGCAATGGCATGTTCAGAGTCTCTTGGGTATGGAATTCTCAAGATGAAATCTTTGTCTTCAGTAGTGGTGATTTTGTATATGTGGTGATGTTTACCTTCGTGGTAGGATTCCATAGACTTTAGAGATAATCTGCTCTTGACATCTTCCAAGTTGAAAATGTCCTTGTTCAAGTTTTGCTTCAAGTTGACAGTCAAGTTAGGGTTGAAATATGGCTTTGGAATACCAGTTTCTTTACTGTTGACAGCTTCTTTGGTTTGAATTTTTAAATCATTTAAAACTTCAACTAAACCATTGACTGAGAATGGGGTAAATCTCTTGGTTTTTTCTTCAGCATCGTTCTTCAACCAATGACCCCAATGGTACTTGAAGAATTCTTCATTGGCCTTGGCATCGTTCTTGTTTAATTCTTCAGTGTTAGAAGAGTTTAATGCTTTGGTTGATGTATGGAACAAAGCAGCTTTGTTCAAGCTAACAAATGTTGCAGGTTTAATCGTTTTAGATAAAACAAGATTGAACATTTTGTGTATCTAGTTTTCTCACGATTTTTATTTGGTTATTGCTTTATAGAGTGGATAAAACTTGAGATGAAGTTTCAGTTAACTAAATGAAAAAAAAAAAAAAAAAAAAAAATTTTATCCCTTCGAAAATGTGTGTCCCCTATGTTGATACACGTGACTTTGTGGACAAGAGGTTTAAACAATTGAATTTCATAAAAAGGTGGCAAAATAAACTATAGATGATCTAGAATAACCAAGAATATAAAAATTTTACAACAAATATATTGTAATTAAAATTTTATTATGGCTATCAAGGTATCAAAAATTAACAAAGAAGTATTTTTTGCAGTTAAATATCAAATATATGCTTTTTTATACTACATGAGTATTCTTTCAAGAGATTGTTTTTATTTGGACCCATTTATTGCAGAGATTTTGGAACAAAAAGATGCTTTTCCTACTCTTAATAAAGATGCTTTAGTTAATGAGAAAGACACAATTTGTAATTGGTTATCAGACATAAAAGATTTGATACACAAAAAGAAGATTCTGAAGTTGATTTTGAACTGTAACGTGCCTGAACGTAAAAGACCAGTAAAGCAATTGGTGATTGAATTTTCTGACATAAAGGCTAATCCTTCACTTCATGACTTTGAAAAATGCAAACAAGAATATTTAAAAATGGTCATTGAAAAGTACGCTAAATATACGGATGATAAGCCGTTTTACGATACTAAAGGTGCAAAGATTAACATGATTTTTGTTTATAAAAAGAGGTTTTCCGTTGTAAGTAAGAAGGTGTTAAGCAAAAACAAGAAATTTAAAAATTCAAAGTTTAGTATTCAATACGATTACCTCCAATATTGTATTTCTTCAAAAATAAATTTAAATGATGGTCATGAAGTTAAACAACCAATGAAATCATCGATTAAAAAAACAAAAAAAGTAATTTCACAAACCAATAAAAAAGATTATATTTACAGTGATATAGAAGAATCTCAAGAGAAAGAAAATAATATATCAGATGAGACTAAAAATATTTCTAATTGTTCAAACATTTGTTTAAATTTTGATTAAAAAATGTATTAAATGTGTTACTATGGGGGTGGTGTTTCAACAAGGGTTATTGCTTTGGTGGGGAAATATATCTTCAACATATTTCCACTGTTTAAAAGTTTTTTTAATAGTATCATATTCGCGTTAAAAGAGAACCACGAAATATATGTTATATTTTATTTTTTTAAAAAATAAAAAAAAACTATAAAAACCACGAAACATGGCTGTACTCAATGAAGCTCAATTAGCTTTATACAATAAGAATATGAAAGAACACGTTGCTGACATTGTAGGAGGATTTGGTCATTATCAATCGACACCAAATGTTAAAGGAAGCGAAGCGACGGAAGCTGAAATAATTGAAAAAAGAAACATAGCAAATAAAACCTCGGCAACTGTTGCCGGAAATTCAGCATACAATGATCACACTGACTCATCTGAAATTAGTTTCTCTGAAGATGAAGAAAGCAGTTCATCAGATATGTATGATTATTATGATGAATATGTTGATGATGATTATTCAGGTTCGTCGGATGATTGGCTTTCACCAGATTATGACTATCCATTTTGTTCCGATCATGTAAGGTGTACTATTAGGAAATCACATGCAAGAAATTTCAAAGGAGTTTATGTAGGTGTCATTGACAATCCTAACCCTAATATAGACAGAGTGTGTAAGCATGTGTGTAAATATATTAAAGATCAAATGATAAATTTTCATAATTATGATGAATTTAAACCCTTACTGAATGATTTGTTGAAGTATCTCAAGCTACATTGCCCTCAATTTTTGAAGTTTCCAAGAAGAGAAGATCTTTCTAAAGATTGGCAGTTTACTAGATCAGAATTGTTCGAAGCTAATAGAGAATATGTCGGAAGATTTTTGAGTGGGAAAAAAGATATGGAATACCATTTTGGGTATATACTAATGTTAACCGAGTCTGAATATGGTTACAGATTCCAGTCAATTTCAGACATAGTGGTTTATTTATTAGATATGATCTTCGAAGCACTTGAAGATTACTTTTTACACGCTTTGGATAAAAAAGCTGATAAAGAAGCGATTAATGATATGGAATATGATCAAATGTTGGCAAAGTTTATCAGGATAAGGAAGGCACAATTGTGGGAACTTGGATTTTCCGATGCATTGGTATCCGAGTTAATACAGAGAGAACATTTTTCTGGGATGTTAGAGCCAGAATATGTGTGAAACCTTTGCCAGATTGTTATTTACTCGATAAGTTTAATGACGATGAGTGCTTTGAGTTATTTGGATTTGATAAGATTATGCTCAAATATTTAGCTATGGTTTTAAATATTCCTAAAAGTATCGTTTGTAAAACGGAAATATCACAGATGAATGTTGCTAATAAAGTAGTTACAGTAGATACATTTGAAGATTCAACAGCCGCACTAGCCATATGTTTAGCTAGGTTGAGTAGTTCAGCTTCTTTGGTGATTATGTCTAAATTGTTGGGGATTGATAGTAAAACGATTAGTAATATAACCCACAATGTAGCTAACTTTATTAATACAAATTTTAGTCATTTACTGAATATTGATAACTGTAACTATAACCGTGATTATTCAAAGCTAATGGTTGCTAAAAGCAGTTTTGGGTTGCCAGGGTTAAAGCAACACACTACCCATATGATTCATGAGTCATATACAAAATTAAGTACTCCTGCTGAATATATAAATTCAAGCAACGATGTAACTGGGAATGGAAAGCTAAAATGTGATACAGTAAGATTACAATTTGTCACTGATTGTTTAGGAATGTTCATAGATGTGACCCCTGCTGCTCTTGAAGTGGAAAATGATAGATCCCTGTTTAAGTCATCAAATATAACAAAGAGATTGTCAACGCTGAAGTTTAGAAACACAGATTTCTACGTTGTTGGTGATTCTGCTTGTGTTTCTGGAAATGTAGTTGATAATGAAGGGACCGATGTTGTTGAATGTGATGATGAAAATGGTTGGAATGTCTATGGTGTTCCTATAAAAGGGGATGAATCTAGGTCACAGAGTGAAATTTCTACGATTAGGAGTTTCATTGAGCGTCCTTATGAGATTCGTAATCTCCTTTTTAAATCACTAGAGAAAAAAGGTAGACCAAACATTTCTTTAACTTCAATTACTAGAGAAAATGCGGTGACTTGTATCTTTAGCAACATACGTCAAATGCTTTACTGCTCGCCATGTTCTCATCCAATTAGTGATGTTTTGCCAGTTGATTTTTATTTACTTATGTGGGGTGCTTTATCAGATAAAAAGCCTTTAACAGCTACTTTCTGATTTGAGATAATATTGTCGTACTTAATCATATTTAAAGATATTCCTGAATTCACCAAGCAAGTGCATCGTGTTTTTGTTATTTAACGAAAATTTAGCTTGGTTATTTATATAAATTTATATTTATTTATTTTCCGAAGGGTTAATAATATCTTATTTACTGTTCTTGTTGGAAGTATCCTTTCATGCTTTTGGAGTAGCATTAGCAGGTTTTGTAGCTCTAAGTCTTAGTTTTAGTTTTTCAATTTTGTTCTTTGCTATTTTTTTAGCATCTGCTAATCTGTTTAATTTATTATTACGCTGACGTTGTATTTCCATTTCCTTTTGTAGATTTGCAGTTTTGAGTGTATCCTTACTTTTATAAGATTCCGTATAATGACTCATGTTTGGAATTGTTGTATTACTGTAAAGATTTGTAGACCTATCATTCTGAACAGATTGGGTATTATACTTAGTTAACAAGTCTGAAAGCACATAGTTAGTCCGAATATCAGGTACCAATGAGTTTTTGTTAGTCCGATGGTCGTTTCTAGAAGATATACTAATTAGTTTATGGTTCAAAGCATACTTTATTTGGGGTTTATTTGATTCAGAGGTAGCAGTGTTGTTCATAGTTCTGCTGGGTAATGGATATGATGTTATTGTTTGTGTGATTGAAAATAAAAAATGTGTTCACTTTTCTGTATACTCAACAACTTCTTTCTTGGTGTAGAAAAAAAAGAATCTATTATTTTTAATTCCTTTTATTTGAGTTGTTATATTGTTTACATTTTAATTTATTTATTTATTACATGGAAACATAATTTGTTTACTTAAACATCACGTGATTAGGTATAAACATTTAATCATCATTTTTTTTTTTGCTTTTTTTTTTTCTCCGGATATATCCATTTGCCCACCCACAAAATACTCCCATCTCACAAGATGAAAAAAAGGTAATACAATTTTTTGACCCATTTGAATAAAGTATAGGGGCAATAATACCAACAAAACACCTAAAACCTTTCATCAATTATGAATTTTTTGAAGCAAAGCTTGAGAAGCTATTCTATTGGTGCATACCCAAGTAGATTGAACTTCACACTTGGACAAGCGTTACATGAATCTCGTCCAAATTTAATAAAACCAGGTGACTTGACACCAGGGATTTCAGCGCAAGAATACTATCTTAGAAGAATAAGATTGGCTGATAAATTGCCTGCAAAGTCATGTGTGGTAATCACCAGTAATGAAATAAAACACGCCTCCGGGCCTGTTTTTTATAAATTCCAACAAAATACAAACTTTTTATATCTTACTGGATTTGATGAACCCAATTCCATGATGATTTTGGAAAAACCAAATGAAAACTTGGATGATACAGTATTGCACATGCTAGTACCTGAAAAAGATGAAAAACAAGAAAAATGGACTGGCCATCGTACAGGAACAGAAAATTGTTACAACTTCTTCAATGCAGATGAGGTTTGTGGTACAAGTCAATGGAAATCATATTTCAACAGAGTTTTATCAAAGTATGATAATGTTTACTTCAACACTGATCCAAATTCTTACAAAAATGGTGCTGTTAAAGAATTTTTGATTAGAGATTTACAAAAGAATTTGAAGAGCATTAGCAGAGAAATAGCTGATTTAAGACTGGTTAAATCCGAAAACGAGATGAAAATCATAAGGGAATGTGGAAGAATTTCTGGAAGATCATATAACGAAACTATGGTTGAGAAGATTCAAAGTGAAAAGAACTTACAAGCCTCTTTGGAGTACAAGTTTATCAACAATGGTCTGGATGGAAGTGGGTATATTCCTGTAGTTGCTGGTGGATCTAATGCATTGACGATCCATTATACAATCAATAACGATATTATAAGAGATGATGAAATGGTATTGATTGATGCTGGTGGTAAGTTTGGTCACTACACAGCTGATATATCCAGAACTTTTCCAATTCTAGGGAAATTCTCAGAACCACAAAGAGCCTTGTATGAGGCTGTTTTGGATGTAAATAGAGAGTGTATTAAAGTATCTTCTGAGCTAATAAGTGGTGGGGTAAGCTTTTCGGATCTTCATCACTTCAGTAGACAACTTTTGTATGAAAACTTAAAACAAGTTGGAGGCTTTAAAGATTTGGAGAAGAACATAGATAAATTGTATCCACATCACATAGGACACTACTTAGGATTGGATTTACATGATATACCTGAGATTTCCATGGAAGAAAAGTTCAAGGAAAATAGTGTGTTAACAATTGAGCCAGGTGTTTATTGTCCTGCTGATGATTCATTTGTGCCTAAACACTTCCAAAACATAGGCATAAGAATAGAAGATAACATAGCCTTGCTTGCGAATGGTCAATATGAGAACCTGACTGTTGAGGCTGTTAAGGAAGTTGTTGATATTGAAAGCTTGATAGCAAAAGGATCTGTTGGTAAAAGACATATAGCTTCAATAACCGAGCCATTATTATAAATAAATACGCATATATTAATCGAATATTCTCGTAATTAAGGATAAATCATGGGTTTTAGAGTTATTATGGGGGATATATATAGAATATTTTTGTTTAGTAGATAAATGACGTATTAAAAAAATGAAAGATGCCCGTGTATGGCTAAAAAAAGCATCATAATATTCCACAATTCAAACAGATAGTCGGGTATTTCGTCTATTTGGGTGTGTTTTTTTTTTCAACACTCTGATGAAACAATCTAGACAGAAAAAAAAAAAAAAATTAATTAATGTGGGTGTTGGGGATTTATTGAACACTTTTAAATATAGCTCTAGAAGCAAAAAAAAAAAAAAAATTAATAAAAAAAAAAAAAAGAGCCTACTGCTCAGTGTCTCAAATAATTTGTGTTTAGTCTATCTTTTTAATATCTTTTTTAAAAAAACAAGATAAGTATTTGTAATAACCAAACCAAAAAAACAGTATACTTAACAAAACTTTAAACCAACACTAGAGTTTCGTTTCTTTTTTTTTTTTTTTACGAGTTATTTTTCAGTCATTTATTTTACACATCATTACGCAATATTAAGTCAAGGTTTATAACAAAACCTCCCAAAAAAAAAAAGACAACAAAACCAAAAGAAAAACAACCAAAGATTGATATTAACTTTTGGAAAAGTTAATATATGTTCAAATAATATACCATACAGTGAAAAATTTATTGTCTTTAAGTTTTCCACAACTTTTATTCACAACAACAAAATTATTGGCCTTTGCAAAAAATATTAATTACAAGATATTACAAAAAACAAAATGAATGGAAACAACAAAAACGCAGCCAAAAACAAACCAAGTCTTAAGCAAAGACGTTCTTTTACCGGTGATCTCTTATTGGACATGTCCTTTGACAAAAACAAATCCAACATTTTCTCTAGTCAAAATGAAAACACATCTTTTTTTGGAAACAATTCGTCATCCGGGCTGATGAAAAATGAACCAGTAAATACACCGTTTTTATTGGATAATAACAGCATTTCTCCATTTATCAACTCCTCAAATGGATCTTCATATTCAAATAAGGGTGCAAATATTAATACAGGTGCAATTCTAGAATGTGAAGAAGAAAATGAAAAACGTCTTTTGGATCACAATGTAAACAAATCTACCTTGAATGAAGACAACTTACATAGATGGAGTCCAAAAAGAGAGTCTCCGCATGGATACCTACTCCATCAAAGTGAATCCTACACAAGTGTTTCTGATGACTCAGGATTCAGAACCAACAGATCAAGTGTGTGTTCAAATAACACCACTCCAATAAATGTCAAGTTTAAGTTCGGTGATCATAACAGAACCAGCTCTGAAACAGCTGCTTATAACATGAATTTAGAAAACCACTGCAAATATACACTAGAAGGTACTTCAATGCAAAGTAATCCCCACAACTTGAAATCACCAAAACTTATGAGACCTCCTCTAGTCAACAGAGACTCTACCGGAATATACACATCAAGTAATAGTATAAATACAAACAATAACATGCACAAGTACTCCAACAGCTATGGAAACAATAAAAGTAAAAATACCAGAAAACACAGACATAACTTATCTTTACCACAAGCACACATGATGGCATTCAAACAGAATAATAATACCCTTCAGGGAAATGGAGTAACTTTCAGAGAGTTTGGAGAAAAGTTCTTTAAAATCAATGTTGAGTATCAAGAAACATTGTCTCCGCTTATAGATTCTGTGAACATTGAGGAAATGAGTAAATTATCAACAGCCAAGAAGTTTGTTGAGAAGAAAAACGATGAAGCAAAGGCAAATGATGAATTAGAAATATTTTACTCAAGTGCCACAGAAACCTTTTTCCAAAGACATTACAAATACTTTAAAAAGGTTTTAGAGGATTCTTCGGATAGTACATACAAATCTGTAAAAATTCCAACATGGCTGGACACTCTACTTCTTCAAAAAGAAAAACTATACTTTGTGAAAAAGTTTCAACAGTTGAGTTATTTAGAAAGGGAAAGAATAGATCAATACTTTTTGTATCAAAAGAGATTATTTGAAAGCAGTCGAAACAATTCAACTACTAGTTCTATAGGAAGTGCTGAAATGATGAAGGAGGAAGTCACAAAAACAGATTTGAATTCCAACTGCGAGTTGTTTTCAGGAGATGTTTTTGAACATGGTATCAAAAATAGATACAAGAGTGTGATTCCATACCAAAAGACCAGAGTAATTCTACAAGAAAATGCCAAGAGAAATAACTTATCAAAGGAAAATCTTTCAGTCAGTCAGAACATTTCAAATATGACTTTATGTGACAATAACTCTGCTGATGGATACTTCAATGGTAATTACTTATCTACTCCATTCAAGACCCCTAGCAACCCTCTAGGATTGTGTCCATA